>JBBUKS010000008.1:10674396-10698846 GCA_038050645.1 Hedychium gardnerianum | reverse complement strand
TATTCAGAAAATTGTCCGCCGTACAGGGGAGGTGCTGTCCGATTTTCGTCGGATAAATACCCTCCCGGGGCGTGACAGAATGACTAATTCCTATTGCTTTTATGGAACTTTTATCGAAATTTGTATGGGGTGTCATTACGGAGTTAAGTATTTTTCTTCATGATATTTGCTCAATAGTTTTGAGACATTCACACATGGAGAAGTTAGAAAGAGACATTCCAATCATTTTTTGTAATTTAGAAAGGATATTTTCACTATCATTTTTTGATTTCATGGAACATCTTTTGGTTCACTTGCCATATGAGACCAAAGTTGGAGGTCTTGTACATTTTCGATGGATGTATCCATTTGAAAGATAAAACTTGTTATTAATGCATATAAATTGATTAATTTGATTATATATTATTCTCTAATACAATTTGTTTTATTTCAATTAGATTTCTATATCATTTAAAGAAAAAAGTAAAAAATAAGGCATGCATTTAAGCTTCTATTGTTAATGCATACATTGTGGAGGAAGTAACAATTTTTGCATCATATTATTTTGAGTCTCACATCCATAGCAAAGGACGAAGGCCGAGAAGAAATGGTGAGAGTCATGTTGATCCCAATTTGAAGTCATTGTTCATTTTTAACTACCTTGGTTGACCAAGTGGACCATGTAAGCGTAGATACTTAACTAGTCAAGAATAGAGGGCAACTCACACATATATTTTACTGAATTATCTAAAAGTCAAATAATATTTTGAGTCAGTATCCATTTTTTATTTCTTATGTCGTAAATTATTTTTTTATTTTATGCTAGGATTTTTCAAAACTTATATTCTGAAATGTCGACACATGAGTTTGATCTCTTCTGCGATGAAAAATTTACACCATGGTTCAAAAGATATGTAAGGAGACTATAAATTAATTTTACACATATGATCTTAACTTATAATTGCATATTTATTTGACATTAATTTGGTCCATGATAATCAAACTCACGTTGAGCAAGAATTGTTAATCCATCTATCATGGGGTCCAAAATTAATGGTACGCACTTGACCAACCTATTTTATAAACGGATATAATTATCATACTCAAGAATATGGAATGGAGAAGACTACAATGAATAGTGGAGTTTGTGTTCAGTCATCCAATGATGGAGGTGCAAGTAATGATTTTTATGGTTTTCTAGATGAAATCATAAAGGTAGAATACCCTAGCCCAGAAATGCGAGTTATTTTATTTATGTGTCGCTGGTTTGACCATGTTAGAAGGATGAAAGTGCATCCATAGTATAATTTGGTTGAAATAAATCATAAGAAATTATATAAGAGATATGAATCATTTGTGTTGACACAACAAGCAATTTAAGTATTCTGTGCTTCATATCCGAGTTTAAAACGTGACAAAATTGATTGGTGGGATATTTGTAAAATGAAAGCACGTAAAAAAATTGAGGAACATTGGGAAGATATTGCATATCAACAAGAGAAAGTTGCGAACACATTTCAAACCGAGGAATATAATATTCCAACATTACGAGATCCTAGTGGAGTAGTGATAGACGTGGATGCTAGTGAAATTTATGAGAATAACGACGAGGAATCAAATGATGATGATGATGATGAAGAGCAAGATGATTAGGATGAGTATGACAATGAGGACTTTGATTTTCGATGATATGTAAGTTTTGTTATATGAATATAACAACAAAAATGATATTTTTTTTTCATATATGGTAATGTTATTTTATCATAAATTTAGTTTTAATTTGCAAATTAGATAATCATGTAATTCAATTAGTTGTCTATTTATTATCTCATTCTTAAATTTATATATTTTATTTGTTAATGCACTGTGTTTTTTTCTATAGGTCATTAGAGGCGATAACGTTGTGTCTTGGTTACGCGCTCTCTGATATGATATTAAAGATGGTAAGTTTTTTCATGTTTTGCATCTAATTTTTATTTTACTTTATACTAACAATTATAGTTGATAGTTTTGACGTTGTGGTCATAGACGGAGTGCATGCGGAGAGTAGTCTGCTTTAGCACCTGGCTTACCGTCACCCCCTTCAGTTGCAAGAGTTTCACTAGTACCTTTGGCCCACCCTGCTTCAGTTGTAGTAGCTTCACTAGTAGTACCTTCGTCAGTCTCTTCGCCCTGACGATCTGTTGCTAAGAGGGAAGAAAATCGAGAGTCGATAACCCCTTGCGGAGATTCGTAAGTACTAAAGTTTAAAATTTTGCATGTATTGTTTGTTTTTTTTATAAAATTATTTAAATTTTCAACTAACTTATTTATTTAATATTGTTTATTTGTAACTTTATGATAGATTTAACAATTCTGTAAATGTTATTCACAAGCTGAATAAAATAGTGAATAACTATTGGGGAGGAGCTTCAATGACATATACAATCACTAATGAAGAAACAAAACAACTCTGGTGTAACGAGTTCAAGGTAAGTTATCCCAATAATTAAGTATATATATAAAATTAAAGTTAATCTAATCATTTATTTTTTTTACATTGCAGTGGATATTCACTTGGGATCTGGTTGAAGAATTAGAAATCAAAGAGAATTTTTAAGAAAAAATGTAGTGATCACATTCACCACGTACTGAATCATGCAAAAACAAGAAGGAAAAAGTCTAACTGCATCACCAAGGAGAATTGGGGCAACATTCTCCAGTTTTGGAAATTTGAGGATAGCAGATGAAGGAGTCAATAGAATAAATCAAATCAAATTTATAATTCTGGAGAATCGTTTGCAATTTATGCGGGAGACTTGATAAATATAGATGAACATAGAGCAAGATTGATAAATTTTTTCAAATTCTAATTTTTAAATATATTTCACTTAATTTCATTATTTCTAATAGTATTTTTTTTAGATCAAGGAAATGGGGAGTGAGCCATTATTCGTAGACACTTTCACCCGCACATTCCAAGAAAAAGATAAGATGTGGAGTGGGGACAGGGCTAAAGCAATAAAGGTTTATAATTTGAAAACTTTCAATTCTTTACGCTCATTCTTTTTCCTTTCTTTAAAGATTGGTTTACAGTGATATCTTTTATTACAAATATATAATGTTATTGTAAATTTATTTTAATTTTTCTCATGACAATACAGGAAGGATATGATGAGCTAGCATAGAGATGTTAGGGTGCTAGTGATGATAATGACGGATTTGAGCCCTTTGTTGGTAATGATACAAGTTTATGGATTGAGGCTATTGGTGGATCAAAAGGGGGAAATAGTTGGCATGAGTTCTTTGAGAATAAATTATAGAGTCCCTGATACATCTTCTTTGACCCCACCAGCAGTAAGGGCTAAACTAAATGCATTAAATCAATAAGTTAGCAATTTAAACGACTTATTAGTGCAAAGGGATAATGAAATTCAAGAGGTCTGCACTATCTAGAGGCAAAGGGATGAAGAAATGAACGATTTTTGTTAACAACAAAGGTTAATCATGCAATATCTTCAATTAGCCTCTGCTCCTTCCGCTACTCCCGCTGCTCCTCCCGGTGATGATGTGAATGTGTATGAATGTTATTTTATGATCATTTATTTTATTTTTAGATATTAGTTATTTATAAACAAAACTATTTTTTCCCTTCGTATTTTATTATTTATTAGTTTGTTAATTTGTTTCAAATAGGGATGGTGAAGCAAAGAAAGATGGTGAAAATTGAAAATAAATGTCGTTAGAAGAAGTAAGTGTTTATTTACATCTTATGGTCCCTCAGTTTCCTCTACATTCTTTTTTAATCTCCATTTTATAATTATATTATAAATCATTTTAGCATCTAGTAAACTATGACTTGTTTAATCAATGATGTCACCGTGACACCGTCCATAGTTCTTTTAGTTATCAACAAACTACATTAATTTCTCTAGATTTTACCCTAAGCCTTATTTCCAATTATTAGCCACAATAACAAAACAAATGCATTAGTTTAGTAAAATTGATTCATTATGTAGGACCCGGATGTGTGACTTGCCTTGAAATAATATTGAAGTAATGATCCTGCTTTGGTTTATGGTAGGACATCAATATATTTAGGTTCAAAATAAATCTTAAACAATTATCAACTAAGATTATTTTATAATTCCTAATCTCAATCAATCGGACTAAAAAATTTCCTATTCTTATTTCATTTCATTTCCTAAGAATTTTTCTAAGCATGCCACAAACAGTAACTAACTGTTACTCTCATGTTAATAAAATACATACAGTGATAAGACCACTAATTATCTCTCTAAAGCTTTATTGATTGATTAGTGATATAACTTATAAATTTCTTTCACTAATGAATTGCTTTAAAAATGATACAAATGTGTACCTAGAAAATGCACATGCACATGCATTTCGTGAACCTTCGATAAGTTTTGCATCCAAGAAATTAAACATTGTTGACTTTTCAGCCAGACAATATGTGTTCTTAATATTTAAATTCAAAGAAATACCTAGACAAGTTCTAATTTATAAGTTGGATAGAGAACTTATGATCCTAGGGTGTTTATCATACATGTCTTATATATATTACAATGTTTTGATTGACTATCTGTATAGATATTTCATGCTTAATTTTTAAATAAAATTGAGAATTTATGATAATATTGCTTGAAATGAATAATTACGTGCTTAGTTAATACATGTTTCATCACCATGTTTATCATAGTTAGTTTATCATAGTTAATAATTTTATTTATTTGTTTTCTGATGCAGGAAAAGAAGAAAAGAAAGTGACTGCCAAGGAAGAAGATGGTGATTTGATATCTTTTTGTATTTCCTCTATCTATCATTTTGAGACAGTTTGTTTATGAGACATGTTTTGATTTGTTATGGATATTTGCTAGAAGAATGTTGAACTTTGTTATGGATATTTGGTATATATATTTGCTAGAAGAATGTTGAACTTTGTTATGGATATTTGGTATATATATTTGCTAGAAGAATGTTAAACTTTGTTATGGATATTTGATTTTGTATATGTTGGTATGTGAGTTTGAAATTTGTATATGTTGTGTGTGTTTGTATGATGATGATTTGGTATCTGTTGTATGTGTTGGTGTTGGTTTTGTATCTGTTGTGTATTTGATGATTTGAACAGGTGAATGATTGTATGTATATATGATATGGTGGAAGAAATGGGGAGGTTCTGTTCAAAAATTTTGAGTTTTGCGATGAATTTTGTGACGAAAATTTTTTATTGCAAAGTTATCGTAATAATGACAATCTAGCAAATCTACGACGAAAATAAAATTCATCGCAAATCTGTGACAAAAATAAAATTCGTCACAAATCTATAACAAAAACTAAATTCGTCGCAAATCTGTGACAAAAATTAAATTCGTTATAAATCTATGACGAAAATCAAATTTATCGCAAATCTACGACAAAAAACAAATTCGTCGTAGATCTGTGATGAAAATCAAAGTTGTCGCAGATTTGCGACAAATATGATTTTCGTCACAGATTTCATCGCCAATTAACGACGGAAAAAAAAAAATCGTCTCAAAGAATTTTTGCGACGATTTTTCTTTTTAAAATTTATCGCAAAATTCGTCACAAATCTATGATTTTTTTGTAGTGCAACTTATTGGAGGCCTATTGATCAAGGGGTTGCAATTTGTATATCTAGGATGAAATTCAAACAATTTCTCATGGGAAAATTGTTAAATTGAGATAACTATGAGCATAAGATGGACCAAAACTATTATAATAAAATAATAGTACAAAAATATAAATTTAAAACAAATTATACTCAACGTCGCTTTAAATATTTCATCATGTTTATAGTTATAAGATAACAAATTGTGATGATAGATTTTTTTTTTCATTGTCCATTGCTATTAGATGACAATGAGAGTTGTTGGCTTAGTTGGATCGTTTTGATAGTTTGGATAAGAGAGGTGTCTCATAAGTATTAATGATACATATAATATATTAGTTTAATAATGTAATATATTAAATTTAAAATCTTATAAGGAATTCGATTGAGCAATACCGTCTAAAAGCATTGCGATGTAAGTGTCAAGGACCTCCTCTCCATTTGTATAAATGTTGCCTTAATGTATATGAGAATAAGACAATTATCGTCAACGAGAAATTGCCTTCCTTCCATACAAAACCTGCGATGAGAAATAAGAAATTTAAGAACAAAGTTACAAAATCTCTTTTCATAGAAATTCCTTAACCGATCAAACATTTTTAACTAATCAAACACTTTCATAGAAACTACTTGACAAGTGAAAACAAAAAACTAGGGCATGGGGAGAACGCTAAAGAAATGTAAAGATGGCTAATTGGACTTAAGGTGCATCAATCGTTTTTTTTTTTAATAAAAAATTCAATGAGGGGGGGGGGGCTGGGGGCATGAGCAAAATAAGGAGAGTCAACGAAATACGAAGGTGACCCAGGTGCATTTGATTAAGAGTTATTTTTGATAACTTTGGTTATTCATTTAAGGTTATCAAAAAAATTCTATTTGATTTAGGTAATCGACGATTTCCGAATAATGATTTATGCCCGACACATCAGCAAAAGGGGCATGCAACTCAGAATCATAAAACCTTGGAAAAGTAAGGTTTTTATTGATTCCGAAGTTAACAAATTTTTTATATTTTATTCCACAAGATTTTATATGATAACTTGAATCAAACACCCCCATAAAGTTCATGTGGACCTTTTTTTTTGCATTAGTCATTGTTCGGACTGGCTAGACTAACCCTCGTGATTTATCTCCTTCGTATTGATTCTGAAACGAACTGATGAGACGTTGGGACGAACGTTTCGCCTGTAGTCACGCTATGAATCTCTGTTTTTTTCTTTTGAACAAATCAAATGATGGCTAAAGAGGCCTTAAAAGAGACTTGGGGCATGACGAGAATGAGAAAAGTGAAAAGATAATGACGTTACATCACCAAGATTTATTATTAGAAATATATATTATCTTTGTGCTCTATTTACTCCGACGGTGGACGAGGGCTGGAAAGGAATCTACTCAGGAAGATATCCCTCGGGAAAAGGAAGAGAAAGGATAAGAGAGAAGAGAGAGAAAGGAAACGAGAAAGAGAAGGAAGGAAATATTTCAGCGGCAGCGGCCATGTTTGACCATGCGACCTCATCATCGTGTTGCAGTGGAGGGGCTTCATCGCCGTGAGTTTACAACCTTGTCATCACAAGTTCCTTCAGACCACGAGTTCCTTCGTGGCCTAGTCACTGTGAGTTCGTTAGCGGCGGACACCGTGGGTTTTTCGCGGCAGATATTGCGAGTTCCTTCATGACGGATGCCGCGAGTTCCTTCGTGAGGAGACCGCAAGTTCGTGCCCTTGTCACCACGTGTTCGCTGCCTCATCACCAACAGTTTCTTGGCGGAGAGGCTGTGAGTTCACAGCCTCATCGGCGCAAATTCCTTTGCAGCGAACGCTGTGTGTTCCTTCATGGTGAGGCTGCGAGTTTGCGGCCTCGTCACCGTGTGATTCTTCACAAAGGATCCCGCAAGTTCGGCGGCCAGGCTGCGAGTTCGCGACCTCATCACAGTGAGTTTTTCGAGGCGAGGCCGTGAGTTCCTTTGTGCCAGACGCCGCGTGTTCCTTCGCGGCAGAGCCGCAAGTCTACGGCTAGGCTACGAGTCCGCGGCGAGGGGATTGGATTCAGCCGATTGGAGAGGACGAAAAACTTATTCTGCAGAGAAACAATAGTTCGCCAGCCGATTAGAGAAGACGGAAAACTTGTTTCGTCCAATTTTGGACGGACAAAAAATGGGGCAAAAAAACAATATGGATTTCAAATCCATCCGCCTATCATTTTTAATTTTTAAGATAGGTAAACAGAGGAAGAGATCTCGATTTCTATGTAATTCATCCTTTCTTTGTTCCGCGCTTCGGAATAAACAGGGCGTTAGAGACGATGGTAAGCTTGAATAAAAAACTTGTGACATTATGTGAAGTACACATGTAGGAAATCCAAAGGGAACTCGAGTTATTTGAGCCGTTGAGTTCAAAATGAATTACTCAGATTCATCCATATCATGGGATAAAATACTCCTTCAAATAAGACTTGATCTGAATTATTAATTTCAAAATAAACGAATTAGATGCATCCAGACAAAGAATTAGATGCATCCAAACAAAGGAACCATGTGTTCCTTCTGATATGATGTGATATGGATGATCGAATTCAAACCGGACGGATCAAATCTAATTAAATCAAAAGACTCATCCAACCCTTCACATGCTGTAAATAAACCCACATCTTTACAGATTCATTCATTCAAAGTCGAGCATTCCATGCTTGCATTCTAGAAAGTTCAAGAGTTCTTGTCATTTACAATGTTACGCATCTTGAAAGATGATTAACATATCCCATAAGCTCAACTTTGCCTAAACGATGCTATACAATAATTCTATCCACGTAAATTGCATCTATCATTTTCATCATCATGACCTTCAACAAATAGCACTAAAAAACTAAAGATGCCCCCACAAACACAAACGAATAATTTTTTAAAAATTAAAATCCCTTTCATTTATAAAAATAATTCGTTCATCATTATTTACTTCCTTTTCATATAACAATGGGATAACGTAAAGGACTGGGACGGACTGGCGGGGACGCCGGGAGCGAGCGTTTCACCTTTTTACCACAATGGGGTAACATAAAGGAACACCTAAGGTGTTGCCACAACTAAAAAGCCAAAGATTATAAACCACAAATTTAACAATCCGCATGAAATTGAAAACCCTGTGATGATATTGATTCAAAATATATATATAATAATAATAAAAATCAAAAGACAACATGTATACCTCATGCTTAACACATAATTGTTTCTTTTTAAATCGTTCTACAAGTTGCACAACTTTAAAAAAAATATACATAACAACAGTCGTCCCAATCAAGCTAGCGAGCGCATCATGCACACAACAAATCAAGCATCCCTGCGATAATTAAAATAGATAGAGCAACGAAGAAGAGAAATTTAAGTTCACAGCCTTGACCTTTGGGTTTGACGTAGAGGGGGGTAGTCGGTGTAACCCACCACGGGATCGGGCGTGTAGAAGGTGGCCCTCACGTACCTGTTGAGAGGCGCATCCGACTTGAATCGCTCCACCAGATCCGGATTGGATATGAAAAGCCTGCCATACGACACCAAATCAGCATTGCCCTGCTCCACCGCCTCCACTCCCAGCTGCCGCGTGTACCCACCGCTGCACACGAAGGTTCCGTCGTAGCCATCCCTCACCGCCCGCATCAGCCGGCTCTCCTCCTCCTGACTCCCGTGCCGCCCGCCCTCCGTCTGCCCGTATGCCACGTACCGAGGCTGGGTCACGTGTAGGTAGGCGAGCCGCTCGCCAGCGTCGCGCTGCAGTGCGTTCAGGCGGTGGACGACGGCGAGGCCCAGGCTGAGCGGGTCGGAGTCGTAGGCGTCCAAGTGGTCGATAGCGGGGGAGATGCGAACGGACACCCGGGACGCGCCGATGGCGGAGACCACGGCCTGGGTCACCTCCGCCAGGAACCGGCACCGATTCCCGAGCGAGCCGCCGTACGCATCGGTGCGGTCGTTAATGCCGTCTTTGAGGAACTGATCGATCAGGTAGCCGTGGGCGCCGTGGAGCTCGATGCCATCGAAACCTGAACAAAGGCAAGGCGCAACAAAGACCGATAGTCATTATATATAATTAAACATTAACACTATAATTAATAAAAGCAATATTTATAAAAAGAATTTAATACAAAACTTGTACATGATATGATTCCTACATCTTTAAGCATCTCATTTTAAAAACAAATCGATAATTTATAAGTGATATCAACGTGTATTACAAATGGTGTCAATTCATGCTATATCATGTTGTAGATAAGTGTTAAACCATCTACAACATTACAATTTAGTACTATTTATGATATGGATTGATATCACTGGGTATAATTTGTAATATAAATTGATACTACCAGTACAAACATAGATCTTTAAGTACCACTTATAGGGCATATTGATACCATTTGTGACATAACTTTTGGAGACCCTGAGCACCAATTCTATCAGAGTATCTAAGTACCTGCTTCAATCGCATTAATAGCTGCTTGCCGGTAGTCCTGGACGATCTCAGGGATCTCAGAAGTGGCTAGTCGCTTGGGCGTTGCATAGTTGCCGTACTTGCCATCAGGCATTAGTATTTTCCACCTCTTGCTTATTGGCTTATTGGTGGAGGAAATCGGAGCTGCAGTGCCTTCAGGTTGGTATACTGCCGGATGCAAGACAAGTTTTATCACAACCATAGCAATTACTGATGAAAGAAATGCTTACCAGAAGAGGTTAAGCTAATGGTTCTTGGAGAGTTATTACAGAGAAAAAGGTGCAACATAATACAGAGTAGTGGCAGCAAAAGTGCAGAACGAATTCACAGTTCAATAAGGATAAAAAAATTGTAGCCAAATATTTCTATTCTCGGTGATTTGTGGAAGATATACAAAACTTTAAAACAGTAATACTGAGTTGATGTGTATTCGACTATAAAAGGTGAAGTTAACACACCCAAAGCTTTGGGACTCGTTAATTCACTGACCAGTCGATCAAGAATTAAAAACAATCATCAATAGAATGCACCAGGTCGACCTGCCAAACCTAGTTTCCTAGTCGTCAATATCTTTAGCTATCTCAGTTAAAGAGTCATTAGTCTTAGACTTTGACACTTATACTGGTTTTATATAGATTTCATCTTCTTCCTTTTGTTAAGCAGTGAGGAAGATTCATTATGCAGTTGCATGAAGAACATTACCATATATATGGCATCTCCCTTTTTAGCAACACTTTGGATCCACCAAAATAGGCATTTGAATCCTCTGATAAAATGATTCAATGCCTTGATAAATCACAAGTACTAAACCCCTCTGGCAAATTTCAAGTGCTCTAACATAAGAACATGGATACCCATTCATATGAGTGGCTTCTAGTGACAAGGATATTCTCATTATTAGAAAATCACAAATGCCTAACAATGTTCACATTATGTTATTATACAAAAAAATAGATACATCTCTAACCATGGTAGACGTGGTATATCTTAACGTTGCCAAGCCAAACGTCTCTGTATTCAACTTATAATTAATGAATGCTCTTCTTAGAGAAGTAATGTGATTAGAGCATTTGGTATCAAGGATCTGATGACCAAAGTCAATATTGAATCTTTACATAGCTATCACTAAGTAGATTAGGATAATTTTCTACCAAAGTGATCTCACCATGCTTCCAAATTTCTCCAGACAGTTGGATGGTACATATCCATTTTCTATCCACTACCAAAACGTAACATTTTTCATCTCAACTTCAATCATGACCAGATTAGTCACATATTCCCTGTTGCCCTCATGTAGCAAGAGAATTGACATCATTCACTCTTTAATCTGTCTAAGAACCACTTTATTCTTAACTTTGAAAATCTGCATCTTCTTTACCTCCTGCTAGGAGATTTATTTTTATTACTATTAATATCTCTAAATGAGTCGTTAAACAAATATGATGAACACAGATGAACTATGGCCTTGCCAACCTCTCTGATCTCAATCTTCCAAATCAAGTTCTCATTTTTCAGCATGAGTTGCATCTTATGAAAGAAAAGAAACTGTTTGATTATCAACGAGTTGATGAAGTCTCTTGTGAAAATATAAATCCTTGGAGTTTCTTCCACCCAGTAGCTATAATCAATCATGGGTCAGCTCATGCAAAATTGTATGGAATAATGGGAGACATACCATGGCCAATGCCTTTGCATTCTTTTGTACTGTGGATCACTCCATTTAGATCATTTTATTTCAACATGGATTTCATCTGCACCTTCGAAAGTGAAGCTCAATGTTGTGATTACATTTTTCAATGCTCTCAACCTTGATTGATGCCCTATGAATCCAGCCTAATCATACTTTTTAGTAAATGAATGGTTTTTTGAAATAAATAAGCTTGACACTTCAGGAAAAAAACTGAATTTGTCAGGTTCTTTCTAAAGGAATACATCCATGGGAAGATAATCTTGATAGAAATAAAGGAATTATAAGGTCCACAAACATTCATTGTCATTGGTAATCATGAACATGTGTAACTGATCAAGATGGCAAATGCAAACTTGCACCTCTAATTTTCTTTGAAAACCTCCCAAGGCCCTCTCGAAGACCTTACAAGGAGACCTGCTCATCTCAAAAGGAGACCTTTTCAACTTCAAGGAGTCATCCCTTGGGGTCATTCCTTCACTTTAATGAGTCACTTTTCACCTCTTTCGTCGAGTCATCGCCACCTCTTCACCTAACAAGACTCACCTCAACTGAAGTTTCATTCTAGCTATTCAAACCAAGGAATAGTGGCACCTTCCAGATCATACAAACACTTCCAGTTAATACAAAGTGGATTAGCCAATTTGTCCTCCACTTTAGCTTCCTTTGACCAAAGTACCTGCCTCAACTGATGCTCCAGCTACATCGAGCAACCTTTAGTATGTTATTGTGATTTGACCAACGAGTCAGAATAATTAGATCTTGTGAGGTGTGTTCATTATGAACAAGTCACTATCTGAAAGGTTTAGCTGTTTTAGCCCTCCAAGGACTCTACTTAGTTTGCATAATTTATTGCCTTTTTGAACATGCTGACCTAGATATGCCAGTAACTAATTCACTTGAAAAATAGCAGATGTAGAATAGCGAAAGGTTGGATTAAGGTTCTGACCAATTTAACTTTTACTTACATACAGCTCCCAATAAATTTTAGAGGAGAACATCTTGTTCCTGCTCATTGCTGCTATCTGCATCTGTTAACCTTCGCTATGGGAATTATTAGATCAAGCATAGTTTTTGGAAGTCCTAGTCTATCACCAAGAAGCAGGAATCATACCATTACAAAAAGGTCACCGTGCCAGAGTAAAACATGGAATTTTCACGGTAATGATACCTGCAACCTCATTACCCAATTCCTTGAAGAACAGTGGAATCGGACTGGCGGGGGCGCTGGGGGCGAGCGTTTCGCCTTTTGCCACAATTGAAGAACAGTGGAACATCCATTAAATCAGTAAGTCCTACATTGTTCTAATCACAAAAAAGGTGGTTATTTGATTTCGAAATTCAAGGTTATCTTCTTACAGCTTGTGTAAGATTAAATCTAAAATTCTTGTATACAGACTCAAATGATATTTCAAAGTTTAATTGTCTTCAGAACACGTTTTTCCTTCAAATTCTTGTATACCTGCAACTACAATTTTTTTTAATGATCATACATGAAGCAGCTCATGTTTACTGAAGTAAAAGCGGAAATGACATTCTTATCAAATTGGTTAGACAAGCATGACCGTGTATGACCGTTCTTTTCCTTATAGGCGCCAATGGATTTCCCTAAGTTAGCACAATATAATTTCTTGCCCAAAGGCCTACGTGTTATACAATCTAGATGCTCTACCATGTCCTTTTCAATATACAATCATTCTCTTCCTCTCAAAATTGGGTCACTTTACAAGCAAGACTTGGAACCAACATTCACAAAACATAGACAACCAACTTGCAAGCTAGAAAGCTAGCTACTACCTAGAAATGATTGCATTCTTCTACCCTTACTTTGCTTGCCTTTCCATCTCCTAGGCAGGTGATTACAGAGTTTGATAAAAGAAGACATTCTTCTTTCTGGATAGAGAAACTCCTGTAATGGCATCAGGGGCAGATTTGACCTTACCTCAGGCAAATGGTGGCCTAAGTTTTTTTATTATACGATTAGCATGCTTAGCAAAGTGATGGTGGGAAATCATTGAGCAATCTAATGTCTCACTGGTGGTATATCTCCCATTAGGAAAATGGTTTTGACAACACCACTTAAATATGGTCTTCCATTTGGAGCATTTGCATGGTATTAAAAGCTATATTGTGGCCTACTGAAGGATCTTGATTGCACTATTTCTATAACAATCTTTAATACTGTTTTCATAAATTTTCTGAATATTCTAGTGATAGAATGCTATAATTTTTCATGTTTTTCAACAAAGGTATGGGTTATCAATATCAAATATCCATTGCCTACTTGCTCTTGGTGATCTTTTAAATACTCTTTAACACCACATCGTTGTTTTTATATCAAAATATTGAAATGGGAATTCTACCGAGTTTTTCAGCAAAATCTCTCCATTCCATCCTTTGAATAGTGGAGTCCTAGACGTTCAATTTCTTTGGAAGACACACCTACTGACCGCATTCAATTTTATTGATTCCTTTCAAGGAGAATCTTTAATGAGAGATATACTACATCTTGGAGTATATTCTGTGTTCTTTGTCTGATATATTCACATTTTTAAGAAATGTTGTTGCCAATAAGTTTGGGATCAAACCCTTTGTCACTTAAAACACCATTAACGCTTAAAAGCACCCGTAGATTCTCCTAATCACTCACTTGACTCTTCTCAGTGTCAAGGCTCACATGTTGGCTCCATTGGAATAAGAGGAACTAATAGGATTCTTTTAACTCCACCTACCCCTGGAACATGGTTTATGTCTACACAATTCTTTGCCAGCTAGAGCATTGGGCCAAGTGTGGACTTGGATGAAGTATACCTCTATTCTTCTCTTTCATTATTTTGCTTCACTCTTGATCTTGTAATCTGGTCAAATCTTTTGGAAGAATTACAGAGGATAATTCTGCATCTGATTAAATAGTGTTTATAATTAAGAGCGAAATTTTAATCAAGAATGATAGACCTGACATTTTTTTTTTTGGCTCCATAACCATGGAAAATATTTATATATTTATTTCTATATCCTTGAGAAAATATACAAAAATGGAAAAGAATATGCGTGCATACTTTGATTGGATGCTCGGCCAACATGCCATAATTGGCAAAAGATGATGCTTCCCTTGGCATGAACAGCATCAACAACCATCTTCCAACCATCTATCTGCTCTCGCGTATATATTCCAGGGCACTTAGGAAACCTTCAACAATAACATAAATACAGGATACCAATCGGTTAATATCTGATGCTATTTAAGGTACAACATAATAATGAACTTGGTCCCCTTAGACTAGCATGATCCAATCATGCTGACGCCAAATTACTTGAAAAAAGGGGGGAAAAAAAAAGGCTACAAACATGATGCTATGAATTGACAGAAATCACTACTTTTAAGTAAATTCAACTCTTCCAATGTTTAACTGATTTTATCATTTTGAAAACTACTCAAGCAATATAGAATGATGAAAGAAGAATATGCTAGATATTCTATGATGAACTCATCTTGTACAGACCTATTTCCTGTGATTAGACTCTCTGGATGAAATAGTCCGTTAGACATTGGCCTAAGCTCGTAATTTTTGTTAATTTAGTTGATAAATTTAAATTTCTTGCATTTAATTATTTCCTGTGAGTTTTACATATCACCATATATTCTCTACTAGCATTTTTTTTTCTAAAAACCATTATATATAACTCTGTATTTAGTTTAATGGTCATAAAAAAATCATATGCATATTTTTTTCCACAATAGCTTTTTTTTCATAGTTAGCCATTATATTTTCATCATTATACTTAATTTTATTCTATAATCATAGTTTTTTTTAGTTGGCATCATGTATCCAGCTTACGCTGACTAATCTTGAGTGACCGGTCCAACCCGGCCACCAGGATAAATTGAAAGCGCTCGGAACAGACGGCCCATCAACACAGCATTCTTAGGTCAATCGCTCATTAAAAGAAATTCATCCGTTAATTGGCCGAGACCGATGTCTAGGAAAAAGTGTCCTACTACTGCACCATTACCCCGGGGACTATTCTATAACCATCGTTGTCAATATACTTAGAGGCTTACAAAGTTATTTAACATAATATTAAAACAACGACAATGATTGATTAATAGATGGCACGTACTTTAGTCTCCTTGTACAAAAATAAAAGAGACATACAAAATTATACGAATTATAGGAGTATTAAGCTAATAATCCATACTATTGAACTTTGAAAAAGAAATAATAGAGAAAAAATTAAGAAAGGAGACTTAGGTGATCTAAAGTTAATTTGTATTTATGCCTGAAAGATCGGTAATAAAAGTTATACATCTTCGACAACTTATTAAAAAGTATCGAGAAAAGAAACAACGCTTGCACATAATATTTATTGACCTAGAAAAAATTTATGATAGAATTTCTAGAGAAATTATGGGAAGAATTCTTCAACATAACATATATTGAAATAATTAAGGATATATATAAGAATGTAATGACAAGAGTGAAGAGATGAATTAATCGAAGTGTCCTATAAAAATAGGGTTACATAAATAATAACTCTAAATCTATATCTTTTTACAATAGTTATAAATGAGTTCACTAGACACGTTACCATAGTACAAATGATATTGTTTTATTCAATAAAACATGTGAAAGAGTAAATACTAAGCTTGAATCTTAGCAGGAGACATTAAAAGTTAAAAATTTCAAATTATATATAATTTAAGTTTAGTAATAGTAGATGTAACAAGATAATTGTTAAAATATAAGATGATGAGTTATATGTACCTAATTTTTTTAAAAGTATTTAGGATCATTTTTTCAAAAGGATGGAAGGGTTGCTAAAAATGTTTTATATAAGATACAAATAGGATGACTAAAATGGAGAAAAACATTAGATGTTCTTTGTAAACATAAAGTACCTCTAAAGTTAAAGAGAAATCTTATAAAAATGAAGATTAAAATTGCTATGTTATATAGAGTTGAATGTTGAGCTATGAAATGAGCATATGAGCAAAGGGTGAGAGTCGATAGGGCTATAAATGAATTAAATGTTCATGAATAAATTTTATGTTTGGTTCGATAAATCTCATTTAATTTCATTCAATTGTAAAAGAATATATAAAATAAATAAGTTTGAATACTAGTGAGCTTAACTCGTTAATATTCATGAACAATATTCATGAATAATTTATGAATAAACTTATTTATTAACTTACATAAAATTAAAATCCAAAATTAATATATTTTATAGATTTTTTTGTGTTATTTCCAAATTTAGTATTCATAATATCTTATAAATAAAGAAATAGTATAAATTTCATGAATAGATAAAAATTGAACATAAATTATAAAAATAATAACGTTGATAGTTGAGCTCAATTAAAAACTTGAATAATGTTCAGGAACAAGCTTGTGTTTGCCTCAAACTTGACAAGATTTTTAATAAACAAGCTTGAACAAACTCGATAAGTAAATAAACAAGCTTGAATACAACTAAGCTTGGCTTGGCTTGACTCAACTCGTTTACACTCTTAAGAGTCATAGACATGAGGATGTTGAGATAGATGTGTAAATGCATGAGGATACACAGGATAATAAATAAGAACATTAGAGAGAAAGTCAAAGTTATACCTATTGAGGAAAAACTTTGAGAAGCATATTTAAGATATATGAATACATACTTAGACGACTAATGAATGTCCTAGTAGGACAATATGAGAGTATGACAAATATGCACATTAATTGAGGAAAATTAAAGAAGAGTGGGTTAGCAATGATAAAATTTATTCAAAAATTAATGAGGATATAATAGGGGATCAGCTAATAACGTAGGAGGATCTATATAATTGACCCCGCTTAGTGGGATAAATGCTTGATTGTTGTTGTTGCATCAACATGTTGAGAAGAAATAGCCCAACTTCCATGGCATAAGTGAGAGATGAGAGGCATACACCCAACTTAAATAGAAGATGAGTTTAGATTAATGAAAGTTAAATTGGATAATATAAATGATTTTAATAAATATTATTATTCATACACATAATCATATAAATAACATATATACTCAATCATAGTCCTATTAAGATTAATGTCCTTAGGTTTGGCTAATATATTACTAGATTGATTAGCTAACATATTTCTAGATTGGTTAGCTCTACATTGAAGATTATTTTGGTCAACATGACATGACCTCTATTGAATGAGCATGAATACACTAGCCTTAATGAATTTTGGGAAAGTTTATATACTATTATACATGATAGAAGTATAAGCCATTACACAATTACAAGAAATGGTGGAAAATTTTGTTTCATCATCACCCATGATAAATCGAGGAATTTTCTTATTCATTAAAAGGAGCAAAAAGAAGTCAAAATGCGAAACAAGGATAAAGTGCACCAATTTTTTTACTTACTAGAAAAGACATTCAAAGAACAAGATAATGGAAGGAAAAGTCTTAGTTGCTTGTGGTGCTCCTTACACATTGAAAAAAACCCACCTAATTGATGTTGTTTACTGCTGGCCTAGAGACAAATTCTCCTCAATAAGAAAATGATGCAAAAAAGGAAAAATTAGATTTTTTTTTAAAAAAAATTAGTTTTTAGTTTTTTTTTAAGTTGATTTTGTTAGGATCTTGCTAAATATTGTTTTCTAGTAATAATGAAAAAAATGGAACTAGTAAAATATCAAAGGACTTTTTTTTCAAAATTTTAAATCGACAAAAGAAAATGATTCAACATTGAATTTGGATATTGAGTTGAAGTTGGTTTGGGTTCGAATTGAACCCATTGGGTAGGCATGAAGATTAAGATTACGTTGATTCAAACTAGGATCTATTTGGATTCGATTTGACCAATTATAGCCAAATCACATATTAAATGGGTTAAATTAGTTCACTCCATTTAAAGCAAATTAGAGAATTTTTTGCGAAATCCTTCTCTATTCTCTCATTCTCCTTTTTTTCTCCCACGCATGCAAATGGAGTGAACTGGTCTAAATAGAGCTATATTTATCGAGACCTCACAATTTAGACAACATAGTTGAGGTCATCGTCAATCTAATAGTTACCATGGCTCCAAGGAGTGCAACTAAAGAGTCCTTATGGTAAAAAAAAGGTAGCTAAGATATTATAGGGATCCGCTCACCACAAAGGACCCTAAATCTAGATATCTAATGTTATAGCTTCATCGCTAGCTACATCACCCTTCTTGAAGTGTTTAGATGTGGTGCATAGAACCACAAAGCTTCGGAGTGTACTTTCTACTGCAAACTGACGGGACATATAAGTAAAAAAAAAAGTACTTTGTGGACACAACATCGGACAGCCTGGATCTTAGTCTCAATAAGGTTGACCTATAACACAACCCCCATAGTTTCAGCGGTAGAGAGGTCCACAAAGATCTCAGTCATTTCAAACAGAAAAATCCCCTACCTATGCGAACTTTACCATTTACAGTCCAAAATGAGGCATATCCTTTTATACCTACGCTTCAGCACTATTTACCATCTCCACCTTAGCAATATTTGCTACCTCCACTATAGCAGTATCCATCACTTCCACCATAACACTATTATCTATTGCCATCGACCTATCAGTCCTTAACGTAGCCATATCAACATCCACAAGACTAGAGTTAGTTGCCTTGCCTTTTACCCAGAGAAGTCAAAAATAAGATCATGAGACGGGATATGTGTATGTCATGACTCGTGAGAAAGCACAGCGAGTGGAGACTTAGTTATCCGTGGTCCCATTTTAGTATATAGTATTCTTGCTGTAAATACTAATAGCCCACATTCCTTTACATTTCCAGAGTTCATATACAAGATTGGGAGGATTCTCCCTGAACTTAGGAATTAGCAATATTGGCATCATCAGGTGGAGTGTTGTGCTGCAGACTAGGAGGTTAAGAATTGTCCTTTGGACTTCGGTAGTTATGTCCTTGCAGTTAATATGTAGGAAATGTCTGAATTTAATATTATTATATCTATAAATTGGCTTTAGAGTATCATGCCTCTGTTGATTGTCAAGCCAAAGTGATGATTTCCTGACTAGCCACCATGGGAGTTTATTGGGATTGGTGGCTGTGGGATATCTACTATCTCAACTCTCTAGGCTTGACAGATGTTGGCTCAGGGATGTGACAGATATCTTGTCTTTGGTGAGTTTCGATGTAGATGGTTTCGTAAATGTCCTGATGTGTTTCCGGAAAAACTTCCTAGTTTACCACCTCGACAATAAGTAAAGTTTGTCATCGAGTTACTTCTTAGCATAGCTCCAATATCGAAAGCCCTATATCGGATGGCACCAAGAGAGTTGGAGGAACTAAAAGTCCAGCTTTAGGAGTTGCTAGACAAGAGTTTAGTGTTGCTCTGTGGAGTGTTCTAGTTCTTTTAGTTAAGAAGAAAGATAGATCCTTGAGGCTTTGCATTGACTACTGGTAATTCAATGCGACAACCATCAAGAATAAGTATCCTCTACTCAGGAGATTAGGCTATCACCAATTAATTAAGGGAGATGCAAATATTCAAAAAACTATATGTATGGACATTATGAGTTGGTAATACCATTTCGGCTCACTAATGTTTATGTAGCCTTTATGGATATGAGAGTATGAAGAGCACATTTTGAAACATTGCGGAAGGAACGCTTATATGCAAAGTTTAATAATGTGCTTTATGATTTACTTTCGTGGGATTTTTAAAACATTTTGTCTAGCAGAGGGATTTTAGTAGACCCTCAAAAGATTAAAATGGTTGTCAAATACGAACAACCAAAGTAAGTGCGTGCAAGAGATTTACAGTTTCCTTGGATTAGCTAACTATTATTGGAGATTTGTTAAACAATTTTCTAGCATCAATGCACCCTTAACTTGGTTGACTAGAGAAGGGGTTAAGTTTACTTGGATTGATGTTTGTGAGTCAAACTTTCATGGGCTCAAACAAAGATTAATGGGTGCTCTAATATTAATCATTCCTTCTAGGATGACTTTGTTCTTTACACAAATATATCCATTTAGGTTCAGAGATTAGGTGCAGTATGATCGAGTGGTAGTATATGCTACTCATTAGTTAAAAGATCACAAGAATAATTACATGATTTGGAATTAGTAGCCATTATCTTCACCCTTAAGATTTGTAGGCATAAGTTATTCACTGATCATAAGAGTAAAGTATCTCTTCACAAAAAAAAAAAAGTTGAACCTTAAACAAAGAAGATGAATGAAATTTCTAGAAGACTTTGTCTATACTATCAGTACTACCCTATGAAAGCTTATATAGCGGTAGAAGCACTGAAAATAAAGTCTAAAGGAGTATTGACATGTCACAGGGTAACAATTACAGAGTTAGTCAAACACTTTTTAGAATTATATTTAGTTGAAGTAGAACAGACGTCATGGCACGGATTAAAATCTCACACCGTACCAGGTCAAACATTTTGTTCCACCCGCTGACCGACACAAGCTCCGCAGCCGCCATGGAGGTGTCACACAACGCGAGGGGTGTCTGCGTCGATCGCGGCTAGGTGCCGCCGCCGCGTGACATGGGGAAGTCGCGAGACAAGAGTCTATGCAAATCGTGATGCAGGGAGGTCACGAGATAGGAAGGGGGGATCATGCGACGCGAGGAGGTTGTGAGACAGGAGGAGGAGGAGGAGGAGGAGGGGGGGAGGGGGTGCGATCCCAACACGGGCACAAGGGAGATAGTGTGAGACAGGAGGCGAGAGGGTTTTTTTTTAAATTAAACTCAACCTAATAATCTCAATCAACTCCTAATTATAGTTGAGATAATTTAGATAGACTTCATTCTACTAAAATTATCTCATTAATTATATATTTTATTTATTTTAATTCTGAAAATATATTATAAATTTTTATTTATTTATTTATCATATGAAAGTGTTATGATTGCATATATTTTTTTAAAAAAAAATATTATTTTAATTTTTTTTATTTTTTAAATAAAAGAGAGTCTTGGCGGAACGATAAAGTTGCTACCATGTGACCTTGAGGTCATGAATTTGAGTCGCGAAAATAACCTCTTGCAAAATGCAAAGTACGGTTGCATATAATAAACTTGATGTGGTTAGACTCTTCTCCAAGACCCCACACTAACGAGAGCTTCGTGCATGTCTTTTTATTTTTAATTAATATATTTTATTTTTTAAAAATATCAAAACCATATCGATACGGCATGATACGTTACCGAAACCGTATCGTTCTGGTCATAAACCAAAACTCCAATACGGCTATAAATTTTAAACCATGCATCATGGTATACTAGTCTCTTTAATTGCACAGTCCCTACTAGGTGAGCAGATTAAGTAAAATCAAATGAAAGATCACTATCTCAGATCAATAGCTAGTGAGTTGCACTTAGGTCTAAAGCTAGAATTTTCTAGTGATGTGGAAGGATCCTTTCTGTTCTGAAGTAGAGGCAGGTTATGTGTTTTTGATGCCACTTTATTAAGGAAGATCTCCTTTGAGAAGCATATCAATTGAGATTTGTACTTCATCTTTGTGGTACTTGAATGTGTAGGACCGGTGCAAGTTGATAGGGGAGGAGTGAACATCGATCCCGTCTTTTCGATTTTGTAGTTTGTTCGACTTTCTAGAGTTAGTACGTAGCAAAATAATAACTAAACAAAAAGGAAAGACGCGTAGTATTTACTTGGTTCCCAACCCACTATGGTTAGTACGTCCAAGGCCTAATTACGGGAGGTGCCCGCCCACTAGCTTATCTCCTTTCCAGAACTTTTCCGGAGGCGGAGAAACCGCTTACAAATTAAAAACGCAAGCACAAAGATAATAACATAAGTACAACTTGTAATAAAAAACACAAACAACTTTGGCGAGCCGATCCGAAAGTCCTGAGCACAGCGCACCCCTCCTGGAGCTTCCTCAATCGCACGAGCAACGTGTCGTAACCTTTCTTTCGAGCACACAAAGTATGAGAAGTAGAGAGTGGTTGTACTGAGGACTCTGGTGGCTACTGCTTATATAGAATCATTCTGAGCGCTACGAAGGCCTTCTGACCCCCCAGCTCGACGTCTATCCAATCTGAATCAGCCACTGCTTATCTAACTCGTTCATATCCTGGTCAGAGCGCCTGGACCTATATGGGACGCCCAGACCGTTGGGTGCCCGGACCTATCCAAGTTGCTAGAATCAAGTCCAATTCACTCCGGACTTCTCTAGCTGCGTTTGGTTTGCATCTCCCCCAGTCTTACTTCTGGCTCCAAGTTCCTGTAAGACAAGCATACAAATATAAACAAGCAATCGAACTTAATCCTACTTAACCTACTAGGCTTACCTTTTGTTTGAAGTTCACTCTTCAAAGACTTCTACCTAGAGATCACTTCCCTAGGGTTTCCTTTTGCCAAGCCTCTTATCCTCTAGACCCGCTTGGACTTGCTAGTCACTCGGTAGACTACTCACCCTTGCTAGACATTCGATCACCTTGATATGCCTGGACTTTTGTCTAACATTTGGTTCTCACTAACCTGCTAGGTCTTTCCCTTGTTAGTTATCCGATCATCCTTAACCTGACTAGACTTTTGCCTAACATCCAATTCTCACTAACTTACTAGGTCTTTTCCTTGATAGTCATCCGATCAACCTTGACCTGACAAAATTTCTCTTTGCTAGTCATCTAGTCAACCTTTGACTTAACTAGACTTCCCTTTACTAGTCATCCGATCAACCTTGACTTGACTAGACTTCTCGCTTCCAAACATCAGATCATGTTTGGATAACCCTTGGTCAAACTGACAAGACATTAGTATATTGTCAAACATCGAAATCCTAGAGGCTTATTGCACCAACAGAATGTATCTTTGAAGCGGTTACATTGGTGGAAAGTTATGAAAAGAGATATTGTAAATTTTGTAGTTCGGTGTCTAGTTTGCTAACAAATTAAGGGAAAACACCAGAGACCAGCCAGATTACTTTAGAAGATCACAGTGTCAAAATGGAAGTGGGAGCATGTTATAGACTACCTTGAGGTTCCTAAGGACTTAGAGGGGACATAATTCAATTTGAGTGATCGATTAACCAAATTAACTCATTTCCTATCGACCCGTAGGATAAACTCTTTGGACCATCTAGCAGAGTTATATTGCAAAGAGATCACCAAACTCTGTAGCATCCCCTTTAGTATTACTTCTGATCAAGACTCGTGTTTCACTTCATTGTTCTAGCAAAGTTTCTAGAAGGCATTGGGTATAAAACTCCAATTTAACACTACTTTTCATCTTGAGATAGATGGATAGTTAGAACACACTATCTAAACTTTATAGGATCTTTTGCATGCATGAGTATTAGATTAGGTGATAGTTGGGAGGGTCACCTACATTTAGTGGAATTTGTCTATAATAATACCATTCTTCTATTCTGATGACATTTTTTGAAGCACTCAATGACAAAGCAGATAGATCTCCTATTTTATGGGTGGAGGTTGAAAAGTAATAACTCTTGGACCTACAGAATATTCAGCAGAATGTTGAGCTAGTACGGACTTTTAGATAGAGACTGTTGATTGCTTGACAAAAAAATTATGTTGATCGTAGATGTTCATTGTTGGAGTTCGCTATGGTTGATCATGTCTTTCTTCGTGTTTCATCTATCAAACGAGTTAGGAGATTTGGTCTGAAAAGAAAATTGGCTTGTATATTTATAACACTTTTTTATATTTTAGAATGAAT
>JBBUKS010000008.1:10643924-10674296 GCA_038050645.1 Hedychium gardnerianum | reverse complement strand
AGTTTGGTGGGAGTTGATTCCACTGAAGTGAACTATAAATGTGTTTTCTTCCAGGGCTTCTTTAGGTACTGACCTCATATCCACACAGCAGGTGGTAGCGCCTGTATCCAGTATCGCTCTTAGAGAAAACTATGGAATTCCAGGGATCTCCAGCTCTACCTTCAAATTATAGAGCATATTTTTGACCAGTCTTGGTCCTTCTGTTTGTTGAGCCGCTGCGATCTTGTTGGTCGTCTCTTCAAATAGCATATTAGTTGCTTCCTCATCATTGGTAGCCTCCTCATTAAGTGGTTCTTTGCCCTTTTCTAAGGCATTAAAGTCTTCTGCAAGATCTCTTTCCATCAGTAATTCTTCAAATTGAGCTTTATAATATTGTACCTCCTTTTGAAGATGCTCAATTTCGCTCTGGCACCAGGAAATATAATATTGTTGTTCTTGTATTAATTTCTAGGGAAAGAAAGGTGCTAGCGCCGCTGGTGCTGCGGGAACCTCTTTGTTGAAGTAACAAGGTCCGCATAGGTTGTAGACCGTAATAAGGCATTGAGGGCAATGGATTCTTTCCTGTTGCATGGTTTCCCTTTTGCAGCATGTGCATAAATGAGGCTGAGGGGGGTGGACTTCCTTGTTGTGGTGCCAAGTGTGCAGGCAGCTGGACTGCTGCTCAGTTATTCGAACTTGTGGTACGGTCTACCTGTGCAAGCATCAGAATAATTTCGTTGTTTATATTGAGAGTTCGAATGGACCTGTGTAGATCTTCGCATTCGTACTCCCCTTCAGATATACTGAAGATTGCGTCGCTTTGTGCTTCTCCTTCTTGGACTGACATGATTTTGTATTCTTCGGGGATCTCCAATTGTTCGAACATTGCCACCCTCTTGACAGATCTTCGCTCGTTAGGGCACTCCCTGGCAAAATGCCCATCTTCTCCGCAAAGGTAGCATTTGCACTTCTTGTTCCTTACAAGGTGCTTCCTCTTTTCAACGCGAGCGTGAGAGTCATGGGGTTTTCCCTTGTAGGTTTTACTTCTGCGGAGGCCGAACTTCTTTTGCTACCCTCCTTTGTAGTATCCAAGAATTGGTATCTGACTACAGAATGATAGGTCCTTTAAAGATCTCTTGAATGCCGCATCTTTACACTCCTGTTCTAGGAATTTGTAGGCGAACAGGATTCTTGGCAAAACCCCGACAGTTAGTCCTGGGTATTTTTCATCAAAGGCAGCTTTGATTCTATTGCCAAGTTCTCCAGGCATCTTCATCCAGAATTTTTTTGATAATTCTGGCCCTGTATAAAGCGGGCCAGTCTTGGAGGCAAGTCTCATGTAATCGTTCATATACTAAATGATGTGTTTTATGTTATCACAGGCGACCTTTTCCAAGTCTCTGTAAGCTTCATCTTGAATAACGGTTGATCCTTGGGTAGGATCTTCTGATGAAAACACCCTTCTCATCTGGGACAAGATATTTTGTGTCCCTTCTCTTCCATCTGCAATATTCAACAAAGCTTTGTATTCTGTGGTGTAATTCATACGCCACTGAATCCATACTAGTTTTTCTGTTTCTCCAAGAAGATTCTCCATATATTCTATTTTATCCTTAGGGTCAATAAAACCCTGGCTTGTGACATGGTTCTTAGTAACTGATTCCCAGCGTGAGAATACCTCATGAAATAGTCCCAGCTGCTTTGGGATGACGAAGATAGCCCCCCCCCCTTTTTGTTGGGCTGAGGGGAGCGTCCACATTTCATTATTGCTTTCTTTCCTGAAGGGTGCCCTGGCTGCCCTTACTTCATGTATAGGCTGCTGTGATGGGCCTGGATCTTGCCTAGCCGTAGTTGCCGCTGGTGGATATCCAGGTGGTCCCATAGCAGTGTCCTGAGGTGGACGGTAAGGAGAGATGACCGTGCTGGTGGAATAGACTTGCTGCTGTGATTGTCGTCTTGGTTCTGCAACCTCCACCAGTCTTCTCATCACTGGGTACTCCAGTTCATACCTTGCTGCAAGGAGTTGCTGTTGTTGTTCGGAATTTTGAATAGTAGGGTTTCCCCCACCGCCTTCCGTGGAAAATGGGTTTTACCATTCATCTGAATCATCCTCATAAGTATCCCAATGGGGGCCGTCAGATTCAGGGCATGCGGGCCGGGTGATGGAAGCCATATATTGGATAGTTGCTAAGAAATCGTCCTCTTCCATCTCAGTGTCCCCTAGTGAAAGATCTATGGACCGAGGTATAGAGGCCCATGGGCTTGTAGTCTCTGCATAGACTTCCATAAGGTTTTCCTGAGAGAGACTTGTTTCTGATTCATCAAGAGTGAATACCGCAATAATTTGCTTCCAACTTGACAAGACAAGTCTAAGTAGGTCAAAGGTCTGATAACTTGGAAAGACAAAGTTTCAGTAGGTTAGATGTCTAATAACTTGGAAAGATAAGTCTAAGTAGGTCAAAGGTCTGATAACATGGCAAGACAAGTCCAAGAAAGTTAGAGATCTGATAGCTTGGCAAAACAAGTCCAAGTGTGTGGAATTAGTTGGGAGCTGATTGCTTGGAAAATAAGTCTAAGTAGAATCAGCTGAGAGTTGATTGCTTGGCAATCCAAACTAGATGGGTCAAAATCTAGTAAGGTAAAGTGCAAGGAACTTTATATTCTACATTATACTAATTACATGTAACAACTACAGGAAAGCAAGTTCGATGATTTTAGACAACCGGAGGAGTACGAGGCAATTGGCTAGTGATAACTCTCGATAAGTGAAATCGGAGGGTCCAGGCGACTGGCTAGTGATAACTCTCGATAAGTGAAGTCTGAGGGTCCAGGCGATCGTAGCTAGGTCAGGGCGACCAGAGTATACGGGCGACTGTAGAAGCTTTCAGGCGACTGGTAGTTGTTAGCCCGAACCACGTTAACCTTCTAACACTGATAGCGATCCAAGAAGCTTCAAGTTTAGAGTCTGAGTCAGACTACAACTCAACATCAGATTCAAGTGAAGTCAGTAACGAGGTAACAGATCCTTTACTTGAAAAATTATATGCTATTATTACCTATCTGACTAAAACTCTAGATAAATACAAGTATAAAGTTAAGACTTTACTTAAGGAGGTCAAAGACCTTAAGGAAAAAATATAACTCAGACTGTTGGGGTTGCAAGGTTGCAAATAAAATCCCACATTGAAAACACCTGAGAAAGATCATGGGCTTATAAGGGAAAAATATCTCCATTGGTATGAGGCCTTTTGGGTAAAGCCCAAAAATAAAATCATGAGAGCTTAGGCCCAAAGTGGATAATATTATACCATTGTGGAGATATTTAAATTCCTTCAGTCCTAACAATTGATATTAGGGTCCAAACTGTCAGAAGGTCTAACCGCCAACTGTACACAAGAGCTATAATCTAATCAAGTCATGTGAGTAGAATATTGACCTCGAACAAAGAAAGTAGGGGCTCCCGTGTCCGGATCAAGAGGACCATACGCCAGGTAGGAAGTCCTAGTTGCGGCTAGATAAGGAAGTCCTAGTAGGTCGGGTGGACCAAGGGACAGAAAGAACTGGTGGGTCGATGATCGGAAGGGGGCCCTGTGTCCTTCGTTTGAGAGGGGATTGTTGGGGTTGCAAGGTTGCAAACAAAGTCTCACATTGAAAACACATGAGAAAGATCATGGACTTATAAGGGAAAGACATCTCTATTGGTATGAGGCCTTTTAGTTAAAATCCAAAAATAAAATCATGAGGGCTTAGGCCCAAAATGGATAATATTATACTATTATGGAGATATTTAAATTTTTTCGGTCCTAACATAGACTTATTGGCTCAAGTTAGTCAAATCAAAACCTCAACGTAGGTGTCAATGCTTGAGAAAGAGAATTCAGATTTGAAAGACCAAATCAATAAGTTAGAGTCAACCTTAAGTAAGTACACATTTGGGTCTAAGTATTTAGGTATAATGCTTGGATCCAAATGAGCTGCATACAACAAAACTATACTTGGATTTAGTTCGAATCAAAATCATGATTCCTATCTTACCTTAGTCAAATGACATTGTAAAAATAGACTTGCTTGGGTTCCTAAGTCATGCTTGGTCAATTAATTAGAGAATAAATGCTATTGGATACCCAAACAACACATGCATATGATAAATGTTAATGTTTGTTATGTCAACCCAATTGCAAGATTGAAATCGGTTAGAGCACCAACTTAAGGGGAATTATTCTTTAACCGTTAGACTAGGATTGTTTCAAACCATGTTTACATACTTTCAAATATGATTAATATTATAATAATATCTTATTTTGATTCATATATCATTTTATTCATGCTAATTGAACTTAGCCTAGGCCCTACCGTAGTTTGCATGTTATTTAGTTGATTTATCTCAGTGCAAATTATCTATCTGATTAATTAATTTTATTTATTTATTTAACTCATTTTTTTATATATAAAAAAGGGGAAGAGAAAAGAAAGAAAAAGGGGTTACTTTTTAAATGTTTTAAAATAAAATTTCAATTACATGTTTTTTCAAAAATTATTTTTGATTAAGGGGGAGTTATGATTAAGGGAGAGTTAAAAGTTTAATTGATATATTCATATATGATTACACTAATATTTTCTTTTTTTATTTCATACATTGAATATATAATTAATATTTATTCTTGATTATTTTTCTAATTTTAACATAGTTTTTATACTATCAAAAAGAGGGAGATTGTTGGTGCTGGGAGTGCAACATTTAACCCAAAGTTTTGATGTATGACTAAGGTTAAAGTTAGGTTTAGTGAAATTTAACGAATTGGTGTCAAGTGTGCATGTGCAAGTAACTTGACCAGTGAAAAATCCTAGTGAGTGAAGCTAGGTAGCTAAAGTCTTAGATAGGACCAAGCATTGAAATTCCTAGCTGAGAGCTAGGTGAATGAAAAGTCCTAGTGAGTAAAGCTAGGTAGCTAAAGTCTTAGTTGAGAACCAAGCTAGGAGTTAGGTAAATCAAGTCCAAGTAGGTCAGAGGTCTGAGAACTTGGCAAGACAAAGTTCAAGTAGGTTAGAGGTCTGATAACTTGACAAGACAAGTCCAAATAGGTTAGAGGTCAGATAACTTGGCAAGACAAAGTCCAAGTAGGTCAGAGGTTTAATAACTTGGCAAGATAAGTCCAAGTAGGTTAGAGGTATGATAACTTATCAAGACAAAGTCTAAGTAGGTCAGAGGTTCAATAACTTGGCAAGACAAGTCCAGGTAGGTCAAAGGTCTGATAATTTGGTAAGACAAGTCCAAGAAGGCCAAAAGTCTGAAAACTTGGCAAGACAAGTCCAAGTGTGTGGAATAGCTGAGAGTTTATTGCTTGGAAAATAAGTTCAAGTGGAATCAGTTAGGAGATGATTGCTTGGCAACCCGAACTAGATGTATCAAAATCTAGTAAGATAAAGTGCGAGTAACTTTATATTCTACATCATACTCATTACATGTAACAACTGCAGGAAAGCAAGTTCGATGATTTCAGACGACCGAAAAGAGTCCGAGGTGATTGGCTAGTGATAACTCTCGGTGAGTGAAATCGAAGGGTCTAGGCGACCATAGCTGGGTCGAGGCAACTGGAGTGTATGAGCCACCATAGAAGCATTCAAGCAACCAGGTAGTGGCATTATCAACAACCCGAGCGAGTTGAGTCAAGATCAGATTTGACCCCCCCCCCCCCCTATAGGAAATTAGGGAGCCTCTAATCGACCGGGTAGCATCATTATCATTTTCTATCAAATAAAAGTTGTAGTCACGTCAGCACCTGTACAGGCTACTAGGAAGGCTCCAAGCGACCAGACGAGTACTATTAAATGGGTTTCGAGGCAGAGCTTGAAGATATCCAACATACAACTTATTCATCTCTTATGCTCGTGCTCTAATGTTCTCTCGCTTTCTATACTGCGACACACTGCAACCCGCACTTCATTTTCGATCGATAATACCTAGAGTAACATTTTTTATTTATTTTTGTATTGCCTTACTTATTGCAATTTGTGCTTAACTTTTTAGATTATTTTTCTGTAAGGTTTCGTCACTTAAGAGAAATTAGAAATAAGAATCACATTTTATAATTGTTGTGTGTGTCTATACTTCTGTTTTGTTTGGTCGACTGCTTGCATGCTTATTCTTAGTTGAATCTTTTTACATGCTTACATTGGTCTAGCTATACTTGATTGGATCAATTTTTAAGTTATATTTATTTTCGCTGTGCTACTTTGATTGATTAAATTATTTCAGTTATTTTTATTTTAATATATGCTCATAAAATTCATAATACCCCCCCTATAGCGTTGAGTTCGATTCTACAAGAGGGGTTTAGCATCATTCGAATGCATGGAAGATCAATAGACTATTATAACTAAACCCCGTTAGAGTTTAGGGTTTTAGCAATAGTCAATTGATGGGAACTACAATAGTCAATTGATGGGAACTACAATCGACTAATGAACAAACCTCGTAAGTTGGAGTTTTGCATAGAAATTTTGATAGTCAAGCTTTGTAGTATATTGATTGAAGGTTTAAAGGGAACAAAATATTTTCAAACCGACTGGATAACTTGATTGATCATCATTAATCGATTGATGACGTGAGAGTTCGCAGTTGATTGATCAAGTTCTTGAAAATAACAAGAAGTTTTCGAATAGACTACCCAAGTTGATTGATCACATCAATCAATTAATATGTTCCATCAATCAACTCCTATTCAAATTATCGCAAATCAAAGGTTCAGTGATCGCTCAATGGTCAAATCAACAATCAACACCTAGTGCAGTCTATTGCTGAGATGAGGGCAGTAACTTCTGATTGAAAAAAAGTACAAAAACTTTGTTCGAGTGGAGTCCTTGTATAAAAGGTCATTTCACTCTCATTTGGAATAGAACAACCTCGTCAAGTTTGCTCATTCTCACCTGAAACTTTGTTCGAGTGGAGTCCTTTTATCGCAAATAAAAGGTCATTTCACTCTCCTTCTACTGTTTCTATGTAATACTATTGTATTCATTACTATTGTCGTAAAAGATTTCCTCATCTCTTGAAATTGTCTTAAAAGAAGAAAATTCATAGTTGTGGTAGCACTAGGAACTAGGCATTGGATTAGTAGCCTTGGAAGATAATACAAGGAACCAAGTAAAATCATTGTGTACGTGTTCTGTGATTACTTCTGCATTTTTGGTTCAACTTTCCACTGCATTCTCACCTCCCCTCTAGCATCACACTGGTTCTAACACCAAGGAACTGCATGAAGAGAAGCATTGAGACACAACGTTGATAGTTGTTGGAAGAAGGCGACCTATGTCAATGAAGCACAAAATATATGAGCTGATGGCTTAGTGCATCCTAATGAAAGATTGCCTTGATGCCGAAATTAAGATGTAAAGGTAATCTCTTGTGTGAGTTGTGAAATTGAGAGATTTGTATTATTAGGAGAGGAAATATCTCAACTTAAACGAAGACTTAATTATTAGGATCATCGTAGTCAGGCTCCATTAGATTGGATGTGATTTTAATTGATTGATGAATTAAATTGACTAAGAGTTGCCTCAGCATGATGGATAGTGGATAAAATACTTTTATTTAGAGCCTAATCGACTAGACAATCAACTGATTATATTATGTTGAATGATGAGTTGAGCCGACTAGAGAATCAATTCGTACTTAGTGCTTGCGCATAGAATATGTTTGTTCGAATCCTAATTAACTGAGCACTCAATGATTGATTGACTAATATTAGAATCCAGTTGCCTGACTGATGATTCAAAGAGAAAGCCCAACATAATCATTGATATGACACATTAAAATTACATTGTTAAATCATCTATGGGCATCAATCAAATGAAGTAGTCATTAGTAGACTACCAAGGGAAGCAAATAAGAAGTCAATCAACTTCGGATGCACCATAAGTCAGGTCCTTTGGGAGAATGTCAGATCTTGTCTTCATATCAGACACAGGCTAAGCACGTCCCAGTGCATGTTGAAGACTTTTCATCGGTGTTTCAACGACTGACCCGGGCTCGATATCTTTATACGATCTATTTATTTTAACAAACTAGAAATAGATAATACAATTTATCTTTGTCAAAAAAAAAATTAAGAAGTCAATCAACCGATTGTCAATAAAACAATAAGTGATAATTAAAGAGAATGAAAGTTATAAAAACAAAACCAAAAGTAGATTAAATGGTTTAAAAATTTTAAAATTTTCTCTTGGTAATTAAGTTCATCTCTGGAAAGTATCCAATTGGTTGACTCTTGTTTATACTTTTTTCGGCTACAATCTATTCATGTGACCTCTACCAATTTTTTTACGGTCCTAACAAATTAAAAAAATAAAAAAACTGATGTCTAAAACATAATTTGACATGTATTCTAATCTGATAGTCCTAGGGATCTACGGCAATGAATTCATTAAGACACTGACCACACATTGACAAGTAAGATGACTACTTTTTTGCTCATATAAATATTTATCCCCTTATAAATTTGATAAGAAATAGATATCCTCATGTGAAAGTTCAAAAATGACTCCAAAATACACATTTGTATGAAATAATTAATCTTTGAATTCAATTTATCTATGAATCATTGCAAAAGAATCAGTCCAGGTAGTAGCCCAATTGCAAAAAATTCAATATTATAAGTTAATTGGCATCACCGAGAGGTGCATATTTAAGCATTTGTTAGACAACACCCGAGCAAGTACTCTAATAATGTGGCAAACGGATATGCATAAAGCAATAAGGTTTACGAGACATCACATGGCTATGAATTTAGAATCTTGAAGTAACAATACCTGGGAAGTTCAGTTAACATAGAAACATGAGACAAAAATAAGTACATAAATTCAAACTATGGATCATCCCATCGAATGCGGTGCTTTGTCGAACCTGGCTGGATTTAGTCCTCGTGCAAAGCCTTCATTAGGTACAATCTATTGAAACTCTGAGTTGCAACTCTGTAATTTTCATTGGAAGGAAAGAGGTTTTAATGCAAGACTCACTCAGTTAATAGATAGATTAAAATGAAAGGAGAAAAAAAGGAAACATAATAATAAAGTTCAAGCACCTAAAGTCCTAAACCATTATAAACATACCAAAAATCAAACGTCTAAAAGAAAGATTGAACAAAATAGGCATTGTATTTCCAAGTTGTAGCAAACGTTTTTAGGCTATATCAGTTTAATCCAAATATGACTAAATCAAATTTTATAAATGTCGATCAATATTTATATCATCTGAGTGATTTAAATTCTGTAATAAATTGTTAACCATATCTAGTCAAAAAAATTTACTTAGATAACATCGCATATGCATTAACTTAATGTTAAATTTGATTAAATAAGAAAAATCATGAACTAAAATGGACATTTTAGGGTGGAAAATAGCATCTGGTGGTACAGATAGACTACATGAAATGTGCCTATAGTTTACCCCTTTTTCAATAGAAAGTTCATGAAAGCTGGCCAAGTTTCAAAGAAAATTCCTGATGAATGCTTAAGATGTAATAGCTATCTTCATTCAACTTCAAAATGGCCAAATAGAAGCGAGCATGAACCACCATTGTTTGGAATTGTCAAGAAAAACAATGAAAATATTTACTTACTCATTAATTTTGTTGCAGTAGTTTGATATTTGATTTGTAATTAGGTAGCTATCTACACGAGATGGCTCAGGAATTGGTTTGAAAATTGGATTTGTTGGATCTTCCTCTGGTAAGGGTTCTTCTCCAGCAGCCTTCCGTGCCATGTTCTCCACTCTACATATTAAAAGAATTATTTAAAATATAGGTTTATTTGCTATCAGCAAAGAACAATATGAACAAGAGTTAGTCAAACTTTGTTAAATCATGCAAAAAATAACACTACTTAGATATGGCATTATAACATAAATTTGACCACTTATCATTAATTTAGTGGCCAAGTAGCTCATCATCATCTTAATCCAACTATTAGAGTCAACCTAATGGATCATGTCCTTCCATAAAGTTAAGATGCGTGTCATAGGGTCTAGGCACCATGCTAGGTTGTATCATACTTTGCATGCACTCATTACATGCCAGAGTTCAAACAACAGCAATGTTGGTCCAATTGAGGTTTTTTATTTAGATTCAAAGCTTACCACTAACTTAAACTTTTATTCAACCAGATTTGACCAAAATCTAGTCAATTAAAACACCATGACGAGGCCAATAAACTATTATTAATTGTAGGAACCAGGAAAGATCCATCATCAGTCACAACGCATGGATATGCAATTCAAAATTTAGAACTGGGTTTAGTTGCATTTTTTATCAAAGCAATTGTCATGTTTAGCTCAACCATCTAAGATAGATGCCACAACAGATACTTTTTCTACATATCTAGTTGGAGTAGTTTGCTAATTTCTGTGAAATTTAACAAATAACAAATTCAAGATTAATTAGAAAAAACTTGATAGTTGAAGGGGAGCGCATCAACGGTAAAATTGTTGTTGTGTGACCTAGAAGTCGGGTTCGAGTCTCGACAATAGTCTCTTACAAAGTAGGATAAGGCTGTGTAAAATAGATACTTCTCCGAAACCCCACATCGGCGGGAGCTTCGTGCAGCGGGCTACCCTTAGTCTGAATTTATTATCAATATAATAGTGATGGCACATTCAGTTTACAATCCATAACAGCATCTCTAGAGTATCAATTTCGCAATCAACAACGACAATAACAACCAAGCCTTATCTCACTAGATGAAGTCGACTATATGGATCCTTCTACGTCATTGAGTTCTATCCCCTACTATTCATCATTTATATTTAAAAATTTATTTTGTTTTATTGTTGCTAAGCAAGTCTTTTTTTATCTTCCTCTTCCTTATTTGATATGCCCATTTGTCATAGTTTCGTATCGCCTAACTTGAGCATTTATTGGTCTTCTAAGTACATATTTGTATCATCTTAGACGTGTACGTTTTCCCTAATATATGCAATTCTGACTCTCTCTAGTATTTTCATTTCTTATCCTCTTCATCCTTATATATCCGCACATTCAATTTAACATTCTCATCTCTGCAACTCTCATCTTTTGCTCATGTGCTCGAGTCATAGCCCAATATTCAACTTTATATAACATAACAGGTATAACTATCGTTTTGTAAAATTTTCGTTTAAGTCTTAAAGATAATTTACAATCACAAAGATGATGCTCTCCTCCATTTCAACCATCTCGCTTGTATTTTATATAAGACGTCTCTCAATCCCTCCATCCTTCTACAAAAATGACCTTAAATATTTAAAACTCACAACTCGTCATCTTCTATTTAACAATCGTCTGATTACGTCTAATATTACTAAATTTAAATTTCATATATTATATTTTTACTCTATTAAGCTTAAAATCTTTTACTTCTAGTGAAAGGTTTAGGGAAAAAAATACAAGTGACATTATACCAAGGCCCCATCTTCTTAATCACACAAAGTGAGATGATAAGACGAAATCCTTTTTTCCCATTTCTTGATTTAAAAAATATACATGAGTTGGATAAATTGATTATATGCACATCATTACCTCCGTTTTTGAAGCCATGCTTGTTGTTGTGCTTGTTGCCTTGAGAGGTTTCGGTAATAGTATTGGAACTAAAAGAAGCAAAAACATAAAACTACAAATGTAAAATCTTCTAGAGAAAAGAATTTAAATCATTGGAAAAGCACATCAAACCTTATTCTGTTCAGCAGAAAGATCTTCCATGCAATCAATCAAAAACTCCAAGTTTCTCGCCATATATGGAGCAGTAGACAGTTTCAGACGATCATAATCACACTGCCACACATTGTCATATGTTCCTTAGACTTAACAAAAAGCATGAAGAATGAACAGACTTGAAAAATAACTATCGCACAATCGAGAAATAGACCTGTTTAACAGGTAAGTCAGGTTCCAATTCTGTCATGAATGCAGTAACAAGTGCAGAATTCGAAACTTTAATCTGTTCACGCAGAAAACAGAAGTAACCAGAATAAGTGACCAAAAACATATGAAATAAATATAAGAGAACATCTAACTATCTGACATATGCAATAATATATATATAAAAATAAGAAGAATTAAATCTACAAAAACAAGCTATAGCATATAGGGCATGATAGTTTAAGTGAGAAGAAGCAACCCACAGGTATCTCCTCAAAGATATCAACCCATGACAATTTCTTTTCCCTCAACCTGAAAAACAGGGACACCAATAGCAGGTAAAAAAAGTTGAAAACCCAAATAACTTGGAACATAAAGGATAACATACTTCTCCCCAGTAAAGTTATTATTGCGGTACAGATCCATAAAAGAACCTGTTAGTTTTAAAGCCTTGAGAGCCAATACACCTTGAGCAGATCTTGATGGATCATATACAATGCAAACACATCTTCGAATATTCTCCTGCATAAAGAAAGGCATTCGTATAGACTACTGAATAAAAAGTATTGTTGAAAATAAAATATTAATTGCAAGCATGCTTCCCCATTTCCCCTTGATGTCCTTTGGGCTTCCCTAGCTTCCTTTAATGTCTTCTTGGAAATATGTATTTCATTTACTTTTCTCTTGCTTTACATTGTATTATAGAATCTCTCTTGTACATTTGCTCCATCAAGAGGACAAATAGTCCTATTATTTTCACATCTCTCGGCTTTCCACATGGTATCAGAGCAATTCTCTGCCAAGGAACTATCTCTTCTCTAACCGTTCTTCTTCTCCTCTTCATATCATCATGTCATCAACTCAATCACCTACGGTTCAACAACCTCCATCGAGTCAACAACCAAATAACACTGTTGTAGGATATCCTACCCAAGGAACTGTTGCATCAGGATATGGCATTCCTCCAACATCACAACAGGGATATAGGAGCCAACCCCCTACCTCAACTGGATACGGTCAAGCACCGCCACCTATTTACGTACAGCCTCCACACATCTAGAAACCGCCAGCTTCTCAATCAGTTTATGGACAAGGTCAACAAGCTCCAGTCCCTCTAGGTAGCTATATGAAATATGCTCCTGTGCAACCTGGATATAGTCAATCTCCACTTCCTCAAGCCCAATTTGATGGGACCACTGCTTCTCCACCCACTTAAATCCCGCAGCCGACTCAGGTATTTTTCCGATATTTGAAAATTAAACCAAGTCGTTTGGGCAATGAATTATCGATTTAGGAGCATCGAAACATATAACTGGTGATATATCTACTCCATAACTTTGTGCCACGACAAGATGAGTCAAATATCCATGTTGTTAACGGAGCAATGGCTAAAATCACCGGTGTTGGTTCAGCTAAAAAAACACGAAATATATGGTTAAAAAACATTCTTTATGCTCCCACACTTGATTGCAATTTATTATCCATAAGTAAATTAACTCATGATTTAAAATGTCGTGTTAAATTCTCCCCGCATCGTTGTGAATTTCAGGATACGGAGACGAGAAAGGCAATTGGCTGTGCTGAGATAGGACTCTACATTATTCACGAGATTCCACCTCTACCTAGTTGTCATCTGACTTTCAATAAACGTGCCGAAATCATGTTATGGCACATCCAAATTTCTCCTATCTTGCGAAGTTGTTTCCAAATCTATTCCTTAATGAAAAAGTATGTTCTTTTCAATGTGAGATTTGTCAACTTAAACATACACGACCGCCTTCCCAAAAATTCGTTATAAACCATCCAAACCTTTCGCACTCATTCACAGGGATGTTGGGGGTCCATGCCGAATCAAAACTCTCATAGGAAATCGCTGGTTCATAACCTTTGTTGATGATCATACACGACTCACCTGGTTGTTTCTAATGAAAGAAAAATCTAAGGTCGGTCTCATATTCAAAAAATTCTTTGTCATGATCGAAACACAATTCCATACATCCATCCAAGTACTCAAAACCGACAATACAAAAGAGTACTTCACCTCAAACCTAGGAGTGTTTCTTATCTCCAAAGGTATCATTCATCTCAGGTCTTGCATCGACACTCCACAACAAAATGGAGTTGTCGAACGTAAAAACAGAGAAGTAACTCGTTCTCTAATGTTTTCCTCCAACGCACCCAAAATCTTCTGGGGAGATGTCGTCTCTACCGCCACATACCTCATCAACCGTATGCCATCACGCATTATCAACTTCCAAAGCCCAGTTCAACGTCTTCTCCAATCTTTCCCACACACCAAACTTCTTCGGTCACTCCCACACACCAAAATCTTTGGGTGCACATCCTTTGTCCACATCCACAAACATCATCGAGGCAAACTTGACCCTCGCTCCACCAAATGCATTTTTCTTGGATATTCATCCCTTTTCAAAAGGATACAAATGCTACTCACCTATCACCAAGAAAACCTACATATCCATGTCACGTTTTTTGAAAATCAACCATACTACCCCAAGTCCAATATTCAGGGGGAGAACTTGAGAGAATATCATCCCAAAGAGCCTGAAATAATCCTTGCAACAAACATTGTGCCCGAGCCTACTCCCGACATAAACACAGCCCCTATCGAACCTAATCCACCAGAAGAAGTTCGTGTATATACTAGACGAAAAACACGCTCAGCACCAGTCCAAAAGTTGATGACACAAGTACGACCTTAAATCATGAATCTAATTTACCCACCGATGATCGATACCAATTGCTTTAAGTAAAGGGGTCAGATCATGCACAATGCACCCCATTTTCAATTTCATCTCTTATAAAAGACTATCCTCGAAATATCGAGCATGTATAGCCTCCTTCGACAACATTCAAGTCCCATCCAACATTAACGAAGCTCTAAATCAGACAGAATGGAAAAAGATAGTAAATGAGGAGATAAGAGCATTGCAAAAGATGACACTTGGTCCATCTATGAACTACCAAAAGAGAAAAAGACAATTGGGTGCAAGTGGATATTCAAAGTCAAACACAAGGCAGATGGAACAGTTGAAAGATTGAAGGCACGACTGGTCACAAAGGGCTTCTCACAATCTTACGGAATAGATTATCAAGAGACCTTCTCTCCCGTTGCTAAACTTAACACAATCAAGATCCTCCTTTCCTTGGACGCTAACAAGAACTGGCAGCTCCACAAATTGGATGTCAAAAACATCTTTCTAAACGGAGACTTGGATGAAGAAGTCTATATGGAAGTTCCATCTAGAATCAGAACATACCCTAACAAAGTATGCAGATTACACAAATCCTTGTTTGGCCTCAAACAATCCCCTAGAGCGTGGTTTTGACAAGTTTGCCACATCTGTAACCAAACACGGGTACAAACAGTGCCAAGCGGACCACACTCTTTTGTAAAAATCTCGACCAACAACAAAATCTCCATTCTTATTGTTTATGTCGACGACATCATTGTCACAGGGGGCAACGAGAAAGAAATAGCTCTACTAAAGGAGCTCCTCACAAGAGAATTTGAAATCAAAGATCTCAGATATCTAAAATTCTTCCTAGGAATGGAACTGGCAAGATCGAGACAAGATATTTTTCTTTTGCGAAAATACACTATGGATCTACTAAAGGATACTGGAATGATGCAAACCAGTGGATGCCCCAATGGATGGATCAAATAAAATTGGTTCTCAAAAGGACCAGGCACCAACAGATAGGGAGAGATACCAACGACTTGTAGGCAAACTGCTCTATCTATCACACACTCGACCCGATATCAGATTTTCTGTAAGTGTAGTAAGTCAATTCATGAATCATCCCACAGAAGAACACATGAAAGTCGTTTACAGGATCTCAAATATCTTAAAAGTACTCTGGGAAAAGGGCTACTATTCTAAAAAACTGAAGACAGGCATATATGTTTAAATGCAGATTGGGCCGGAAACATTAATGACAGACGATCAACCTCTGGCTTCTGCACGTATATAATGGGAAATTTGGTAACTTGGAGAAGCAAAAAGCAATCTGTAGTGGCTAGAAGCAGTGCTGAAGCTGAATATAGGGCTCTTGCTCTTGGAATATGTGAAGGAATATGGATCCGAAGAATTATGAATGACCTTGGAGTTTCCACAGAGAAGACAGTTAAGTGCAATAATCAAGCAGCTATTAGTATCGCCAAAAATTCGGTTCACCACGATAGAACGAAGCACATTGAAATTGACCGACATTTCATTTCAGAGAATGTGACGAACAGAAACATGGAACTCTCATACATTTCATCTCGACATCAAATAGCTGACATTCTCACAAAGGCTCTCCCACGCAACAATTTTGAAGAGCTACGTGGCAAGTTGAGCATGTACAACCCAACTTGGGGGGGGGGGGGGGGGGGGAGTGTTTTAAAAATAAAATATTAATTGCAAGCATGCTTCCCCATTTCCCCTTGATGTCCATTGGGCTTCCCTAGCTTCCTTTAAGGTCTTCTTGGAATATATATTTCATTTACTTTTCTCTTGCTTTACATTGTATTTATAGAATCTCTCTTGTACATTTGCTCCATCAAGAGGACAAATAGTCCTACTATTTTCACATCTCTTGGCTTTCCACAAGTATCAATCACTAATTCAACAAAAAATAAGAGATAGACACACAACGGTTTCGCCATTATGTGTGGACTCTGCAATACTTTTATCATCCAGATAACTACCAGGAGGAAAAACAACAGCAGATGGTTGATCCTAGTGTTTTTTTTGTAAGATTTAATCTTACTTATGTTAATGCTTGCAAGTGTATTCCTCGTATTTAGATTAGTTAAAGATGCAAAAAATGTTTATTAAAATTATTACTTTTTAAAGAATAAATCTTATAATTCTTACAGCTGCAGGCAATCAGTAGAAGAGGGCAGTACTTTCTAATCCCATTGTTTTTCCTTGTTCCAGTGAAGAAAGCATTGCATTACAAATAGAAGAGGAAATGCATCATGGAGGCTCGAGGAATACGACTGAAATTCTGGCATTGCTATTCTCTCAATATCTTCAACTAAATCGAATCCATCTATCTGTAGCATTAATTTTTGCAAAAGATATTATTACTTGATTACTCACACATTGTTTATCACTTCTAACTAGCCTATTATGGCCTGACCCGACACAAAAATAGGTAACCAATGTTTGTATGGCTCGGTCAAAATGATAGGAGAAATATCCTCGACTATTTGACATTCAGATTCAGAGTCTAAACTATTAGTCAGATATAATCTAATAAATCTACACTATTAGTCAAGTTCATTACGGAAATCAGGGCGATTTTAAACAAGAGGATCTAATATCTGAATAAGCAGTTACACAACATCATAAGCTCCATGAACAATTATCTTTGCACTACCTGGTAATTCATGAACGTTTCGATCAGTTCAACTGTCTGAAATGATCCCATTAATGTGGATTGATACCTGGAAATATAAGTCAAATCAAAAAAAGGACTAAGGTACAGACTACAGCTTAGAATGTATAGTTGCTATTAGATTCAATTAGCAAAATATTTCTCAGAATAAAATGGAGCTGTTAAAGATTTTGAACAACTTATGTAATTCAATCTACAAACTTCCAAAAAATAAGAAGATACTTTTAGGTTCAAAGATAATTCACTCAGATTCAAAACAATTTCTTAACCTTTTGCAATCAACATAAAAAGTTCAGAATTTGATTGAATTTCAAAAGGTTTGTTAATATCTGACTTGTGAGGTAGCTATGCATCCATAAATCCATGAGTCCAAAGCATATCTAAAAAACCACCCAAAGCATATCTAACTACCCAAAGCATATCTAAAAAACAATGCATCCATAAATCCAAATTTGTAAACAAATATACTGATTATTTCTTTATAACTGAGAATAGGACAATATTTTATGCCTAAGGTCAATCATCTACATGGATAACTCAGTTTCAGTTGGGAGAATAACCTCTCTAACATAAAGGTATGTGGCTCAGATATTGAGCCTCAAGCATTCGACATTAGGAAGCACGTTTGTGCATTTGGTAGCCAGCAAAAGGCCAGACCACCAAGCAAGATACTCTGCTTCCGGTCGTGTAGGACAAATGCCTACCAGAAAAGCATCAATTTTAAGGCTAAAAAAAATGGCTGCGCAGTTGGTCCATAGCGCACAATCTTTTGGCAGAATTTTCCTACATCAAGTCACTTCTTTTTCTTTTTATAGGCTACATCAAGCCTACAGAGATCGATCATATTTTTCATGAAATGATATCATGTCAAAATACCTCCTTATACTTGAGGACATTAAAGCTTTTGATGGTCCTAGATCAACTTTACTTCAGATCAGGCAAGATGAAAAATTTTATATTACCTTTACTATATTACACCTAACAAAATGTACAATCTCAAAATAAAGAATATGGCTACAACTTATTAGCAGATTAGGTGTACAAAATGGGAGCCAAATTGCATATAATTTGGAAAAGTAGTAAGTTTCTAATATCTAACAAACAATATCATACCATCCTACTGTGTTATTGTCTACATTGACCTCCCTTAGGCATCTCATCATCTCCAGTTGATAGTTAGCTCCATCAGCTTCAATCTCCTCATCTTCTTCTCTTATCTAAGACATGTTCAAAATTTATAAAGGAAAATTAGAAAAATTAAAGCATTATAAATGCTAGCCTCAGTCAGCTACCACCAAAAGTTATCCCTTCATACCGGGAAAGGAAAACAATTTGTCACTTCAAGTACACTGCCAACATCCAACCCAAGAAGTTGACCTGTCACTAGCGCTGGTAAGAACTCGTTGCAATGCTTGATTATCTTTAGGACAGCCTGCATGATCTCCAAATATCATAACTAGATAAAAGAGTGTTAACTTCAAGATATGAGGCATGACTTACCCAGGTAATGATTCAGTATCAAAAATGGAAAAAAAAAAGCATCACGAATGAATTACTCAAGCAATGTTGGTTCAATATTTCATCTACTAATCGCCATCACTCACATACTTTATAATCAAAACTTTCATGTGATACAAACACGAGCAAGATGTGATACTTCAATGTAGGGGTGTCAATTCGGGTGGGTCGGGTGGGTTCGGGTTGAAGATCGGTTTCGAAAAAAAAAAATCTTAACCCGAACCCCTATAACCCGACCCAACCCGAACAACCCGCCCAACCAGAAGAAAAAAACTTTTTTTTTATTATTTTCCTATAATTCTTCACTTTTATCTCAATATATCACCATTGTATACTAATATTATCTTATTTATGTACATAAAATATCTTAATTTTCAAAACAAAATTTGATTTAACCCCAAAAAAATCCCTAAAACCTAAATTCATATCAACCCGGTCAACCCGAACCCGAACCCGACCCCGACCCAACCCGAATATAAATCAACCCAAAAATCCCAAACCCGAACCCAAAAATTCCCAATCCGAACCTGATTTTTTCCGAGTCGACTCAGGTCGGGTTGACGGGTCGGGTTTATTTTTGACACCCCTACTTCAATGACATTATACTATTTTATTATATGTTATGACCGAAGTACTATCTCTTTTGTCACGAGAATACTCAAAAACATACATTCACCTCACTTAGCTTTCAACAAACAGAAGTGCGCCTAAAAGGCCATGAGAAAGGTTTTACAACCAATTCCCATGGTCAATCCCAAGCCCACATAAAGGAGAAGGGTAGCGATAAGTTGTCAGCCAACATCAATCCAAGGCAAATATTATGTATGGATTCATCAAACTTTTGTGTTAATATTATATTGTTCTATGGAAAGAACACGTTCTAGAGTCCGACTGCAATGTCTTGGCAAGAACTACTAATCTTCATGAGAACTTGGGTGTGGTGTTAAATAAAATATTAAATATCGAGCTCTCATGAGGTACCAACATTGAGGTTGCTGTGACTCGCGGCAACCTCGCAAGGTCGTCGTGACTCGCGACAACATCACAAAGTCGCGGAGGTTGTCGTCACCTCACGACAACTTCCATGAGTCACAACGCCTTGCAATGTCACAGAGACTACCGTGATCTCGCAGCGGCCTTCGTGAAGTTGCGGAGGCTGTCACGACCCCGCTACGGCCTTGCAGCAACCTTCATGAGTCACAACAACCTCCGCGAGGTCGCGGAGGCAGCTGTGCCCTGCTCTTTTTTTATAAAAAAAAAATCTTTTTTCTATTTCCTTTTTTGTTTAATTTTTATTTTTTTCAGTTTTTAATTATAGGAAAAAAAATTGTTTCCTTTCCCCTATTAATGTTTTTCTTTTTAATTTTTTTCCCTCTTTCCTTCATTAATTTGTTTCTTTATTGTTAATTTTTCCCTCCATTCATTCATTAATTTTTTCCCCCTCCATCCATCCATAAAGGTAGACATTGAGAAAGAAATACATCTTTAATCTCTTTAAAGATGGTTAATCTTTTTCTCTCCTTCATCTCTTTACAAGGTAAATAGAGAAAAAAAATAATCTCTTAAGCTCTTTAAAGATGCTTTTTCCCTTCTTCATACATCCACAAGGTAAAAATAAAGAAAAAAAAGGAAATAAATTATTAAGTAAGATTAAAAATTAAAATATAATATAATTTCTAACTTTATAAAATATACTATTACTAATGAATTAAATTATTTTATATATAAATTTGATTTAATTTTAAACTAATCAAAATACATCTAATTTAAACCTACTTGATCTACTAGATAAAGTTAAGTTAATCCTAAAACGATTTTTACTCAATAAGCATTAAACATTTCATGATATAATATCAAAACTTAAATTCAACATTTAACATCTCAAATATAAATTAATAATAAGCATCTATAGCAATCAAATATTAATAAAAATATTTTTTAATTAATATATTTGATATTTAAAAAGTACCAAAACCGTATTATTCCAATCATAAATCGAAAGCACGGCTCAAAATTTTAAACCTTAATATTAAATATGCAAGAGTTCTCACACCCTAAGTTGGATAAAGATAGACATTATAGAAATATCAATTGTCTTAGATTTGAAACATAGAACATAGAAATGTTCACTAGCAAAATAATAAAGATATTAATACGATGATTAGGAGAAGAGTTAATGTTTTGTGCTTACAAGAGACAAAATGAATAGAAGAGAAGACATCTCAAGCTAAGTTATGGTACAAAAAAAAGAATAAAATGAGAACTTGAATAGACATTGTTGTATATAGTTTGTTAAGGGACAAAGTAGTAGTAGAGTTAGGAAAAGAGATAAAATTATAGTTCTTAAGATAATAGAAGCAAAAGAAACTATTAATAAAATTAATATATATGCACCCTAAATAGGATTGAATGAAGAAATCGAGCATAGATTTTGAGAGAACATAAATAGGAAGCGATCTAAATGGACATTTAGGAGTAGAAATGAGAAATATGATAGGGTACATAAGAGGTATAGTTTTGGACCAATAAATGAAGAAGGAAAAGTTGCATTGGATTTCGCGATAGCATATGAATTTATAATAGTTTAAAAAAATTGAAGAGAGAGGAATACCTAATTACATTCAAAAATGAACACAATACATCGCAAATCGACTTTCTTATGATTACGAAGAGGGATAGAAAATTTATAAATATGACAAACAAATATATTTAAGAAGAAAGTAAAAGTATAAGCATTCGGAGAAATACAAGATGACTCGACTCTGATATGAGATAAGATGATATCAAATTTGAAAATAGTAGCCAAAAACATACTAGATAAGTTTAGAGGGCGAGCACCACCAAATAAAAAATCTTGATAGTGGAATGAGAAGTATAAGCGAAAATGGTGAAAAAGTGAAAAGCCTATAAGTTACTATACACTTGTAAGACAAAGAAAACTTGAAAATTATGCAATAGCCAAGAAAGATGTCAAGAAAGTAGTGAACTTTCTTGAAGCAAGAATGAAGCTTTCAAATATTTGATACAAAAGAAAGAGAAATAGACATCTATAGAATAACGACTAGGGGTGAGAGTAGGATAACAAGGGATCCTACTACCTAAATAAGATGCATTAAAGATGAATGGATATGAGAAAACAAAAGTGCAATGGAAAAGGTATTTTCATCAACTTTTTAATTAAACTTTAGAAGTTGAACAAATATTAAACGGGATGAAAAATGAGAAAACAGCTGAACCGAATGATATTCCAATAGAGATATGGAATTACCTAGAGAAGCAAGGGATTGAATAGTTGGTTAAGTTATTAATTAGATATTGAAAACGAAAAAAATATCAAATCAGAAGGGTAAGTGCTCTAATCCCTTGTATAAAAACAAAAAAGACATAAAATTATGCGAGTTATAGGGGCATTAAGCATACCATAAAACTTTGGAAAAAAGTGATAGAAAAAAATTAAGAAAGGAGATCAAAGTGACCTAAAATCAATTTAGATTTATGCCCAAAAAGTTGATGATAAAAGATATACATCTTCTCGATTGTTAAAAAATATAGAGAAAAAAAACAAAACATACATATAGTTTTCATTGACCTAGAAAAAATTTATGACAGAGTTCCAAAAAAATTATGTGGAGATTTCTAAAAAAGAAAGAAATTAACATAGCATATATTGAAATAATTAAAGATATATATGAGAATGTAATGATAAGAGTAAAAACTAATTGAAGTCTTGCCTATAAAGAAAGAGTTAGATAGAGAAGCAGAGTTAAATTCATACATTTTTAGACTAATCATGGATGAACTTACTAGACACATCCGAGACACGTTATCATAGTGCATGTTGTTTGCAAATGATATTATTTTGGATAATAAGACACGTAAAGGTGTAAATACTAAGCTCGAATATTGTTAGGCAAAATTAGATGTAAAAGGTTTTAACTTAGTAAATTAAAAACAAAATATATGAAATTTAAGTTTAGTAGTTGTTCTAAATGGCGACCGCCGAAGCGAAAAGTGGGGCGGTGCTTTAGGCAAAGGCGAGACAGTGGGCGGCCGAGGCGGCGCCGAGGCGATCGAGGCGGGAGAAGTGGTGAGACAACAAAATTTTAAAAAACCCTACTTCCTTTCAAAACATAAATAACTCTGCAACCCAAGTCATCCACAACTCACCTCTTCCGCCTAAAACCGTCACCACCACACCTGGAACCACTACTGTTGCCGCTGCCACTATGTTAGATTTCTTTCATATATTTTTAGTCAATCGTAGTTGTTTCGACCACAGCAATGCGTCTGAACGCGTCGCCTGCACCTGGCAATAAGTCCAGACACGTCGCGCGAGCCCCAGACGCACGGCTCGAGCCCAGCAATGGGCCCGAAAGTGTCTCCCGGCGACGGGCCCGAACGCATTGCCCGGGCCCGAAGACACATACGAACGCGTTGTCGACGCGTCGGACTCGTCGCCCGATGCGTCGAACTCGTCGCCGATGCGTCGGACTCATCGTCGATGCGTCAGACTCGTCGTCGATGCCTTGAACTCGTCGCACGGGCCGATCAGGGGTGAGGGTAGGAGTTAAGTTTAGGTTTTTAAGTTAGAGTTTAATTAAATAACTTTAGGATAATGATTTTAATCAACTCTTAGATATGATTGAGATAATTTAAATAGACTTAATTAAAACCTAATAAAATCATCTCATTAATTTAATATATATATATATATATATATATATTTTAAAAAAAATATTTTTAAATATTTAGATTAAATTTTTTATTTTTATTTAATATATTTTATATTTAAAAAATACCGAAACTTCGATTCAAAATTTTAAATCATGTTTCTAGTAAGTTTTTATTCTAGTTTTTGATCTTTTATTTAATTATTAAAGGTTAATGGCGAAAAACGAGAAATAATCAGAGATGGAATTTAAGCAAAAGTTTAGTGATATTGTCTGGGATTATGGAGTGTTGTATTGAAAAGAAAAAAGAAATTGGATTATATGTAAATTGTGTAAGAGGCTTATTAAGGAGTTTATCGTATGAAGCATCATATTACGAGTATTGTAGGACAAGTTGAAGCTTTTTCTACAACATTTGATGAAGACAAAAAAAGAGTAAGAGCTTATCTTGAAAATAACAAGAATAAGAAACGAGAATGGGCGAAAGAACTAAAAGAAGAGAAGGCGGAAGTAAATATAGGTGTTGATGTAGAGGATGATGATTGTAAGTGAAGGGAGATTCTTCTAAAAAGAAGTTAAAGCACCTCAGGCCTATTGATAAGTGGACATCCGCAATCGATCAAGCAAAGACAAGACAACAAAACATAAATGATGCATTGAAGTTAAAATTTACAAATGATGTGCATGAGTACCTTGCAAGATGGATTTATGAGGCGGGAATTTCTTTTCATGCAATTGGCAATCAAAGCTTTAGATAATTTGTAGAAGCGGTTGGCCAATTCGGCCCGGGCTACAAACCTCCAAGTCAATTTCTTCTAAAAGAGCCATTTTTGAAACAAGTTGAGAGGACCAAATTATCTTTTAAAAAAGCATGAAAAAGAGTGGATGAAAAATAGATTTTCAATTATGACCGATGCATGGACAGATCGCAGAGGAGAAGCATTCTGAATTTATGTGTTAATTGCAAACTAGGCACTTCATTCCTTGGTTCTATTGAAAAATTCATTGAGGCACACACCGGGGCTTACATCTTCGAGTTTGTGGGAAAATACATCAATCCAACATGTTGTTCAAGTAGTGATGGATAATGCGACAAATAATATGGCGGTGGCGACGGAGTTGTTGAAGGTTACATAACCTCAAATTTTTTGGACCTCTTGTACGACTCATACAATCAATCTCATGCTTGAAGTAATTGGAAAGCTACCTAAGTTTAGCGGAATGCTTGAGAAAGCAAAGGCCCTAACAATATTCATCTATACACATCATAGAACATTGGCTATTATGAGGAAATATATCAAGAAGAGAGATTGCAAGGCCCGAGATGACTAGATTTGCTACTTCATTTTTGACCTTGGAAAGTCTCAAAGGCAAGAAAGATCAATTGAGACTTATGTTTACATCCGAAGAATGGAGCAAAACAAAATTAAAGAGTAGTGTGAAGGGGAAAGTGGCGAAGGCGACGGTAACAAGTATCTCTTTTTGGAATAATATTTCTTTTACTTTGAATGTTTTCACCTTTTAGTGAAAGTTTTACGCAAAAAGCCCTTAATAGCCCTTTTATTGGGTGTACTTAAATAAGCCAAGGAAGAGATTAGAAAAGTTTTCAAAAAAAAAGAAAATATCACCCTTATTTTGAAGATTATTGATGAGAAGTCTAAGGGTAGACTTAATAGTCCTTTGCATTATGTCGCTTATTTGTTAAATCTGATTTTTTACTTCAAAGATCCAAGCATACAAAATGACATCAATGTCAGGAATGTGTTCGTGAATTGTGTTGAGAGAATTTTTTCCACCGACGAGGACATGCAATCCACCATTTCTAAGGATGAATTGTTGAAGTATAAGAGTAAATTCGAAAACTTTGGAAGAAAAATAGTAGCTGCGGCATATGAGAAGGTAGATGTGTACCATGACTTTGATCCAGGTACATCTCTTTTCTTTATTTCTATTAACTAACATTCTATTTTTTTGTTTATTAATTTTTTGTCTCTTTACTTTTTTAAGTAGGATGGTGGTCCAGTTATGATGGTGTCACTCCAAACTTACAAAAAATGACAATGAGATTTCCTTCTTTGACAAGTAGTTCATCGGAGTATGAAAGAAATTAGAGTCAATTTAAAAAAATAGTAATTAATAAATTATGTTATTTATCCTTTCTTTTTATTAGTTTTTAATAATTTTCTAATTATTTAGATACATACTAAGAAGAGGAATAGGCTCGAGACATCAAGATTGAATGATCTTGTATATGTAAAATTCAACGTCAATCTTATGAAAAAAAAGAGTAAAAGAGAAATTTACAGAGATTTACTTTTATCCACTCAAGCTAGTGAAGCTCAAGGTTGGCTTGTTGATGATGGTGATGAAGATGAGGTCGAGCCGGGTTCAAGAATTACTCTGAGAATAGTTGTTAAATACGGCAAATAAAATAATTAAAATATGTGCATTGACCGGAGAATAAGCTTAAAAGAATTTTTTTGAAATTTTAGAAATTTTTCTGTGATTTAATTGGAGTTATTTGGAAAATTTTACGGGGATATAAAATATAGGCTTTAAAGGGCCTGGTTAGAATATCAATTAATGAGGAGTTGATTAAATTCATTAAACATAAGGTTGGGGTTAATTAACCTAAAGTTAACTTTAATTAATCAAATGTTATAAGATAAAGTTAGGTTAAATAGCTAACCTAAGTGAAATTAATCATCTCCCCCATTTCTCTTTGACACCTCCCGAACTCACCGCGACGCCATTCGTCCTTCTCCCCCCCGCTGCCGTCGGCTAACGGCTGCCTTGTCTATCTCCGGTCAGGGAATCATCGCCGGAGCTCCGCTCCACCAACCACAGCCGAGAGATAAGCGGGGTTTTCTTCTCATGATCCCACCGCCGCCGCGCCTCAATGCCGACCACCGACCGCCCCTTTCCTCTTTCGACTACTCTCGATCCCTCGTTCTCACCGTCGCCCTGTCGCCGGCGATCAAATCAAGACTGGCCACAATCGGAGAAGGTAAGCCAAACTTTCTTCTTCTCCCTTTGCCGATGATCTTCCTCCTCACCGACCACCATTGGTTCTACCATCTCAGTTTAGGGTTCTGGCCATTGGATCCCTATTTCAGTTACTAATGGAGCTTAGATCTGACCATCACAAAGTTGCCGGCCAACTGGAAGTTCTGTCACCAATCCAGCTCCGGCCAGGTCAAAGTGTCTTGTTCCGGTTATCCCTACCAGATTCGGTTTCCATCGGTAAGTAAGGTTGATAGATTGAGTTTTGGTTTTTGTTGCCTTGTATTAGCAGGGGATTTGGAGTCTTTGTGAATCATTCTGATACTTACAGAGTTATCAACTTTTGGCCACTGTAGCTCCGGCCACCCCACAGCTAGCCGAGGCCACAATCTGTACTGGTAAGGTTTATTAATGATGAATTATAATGGTTGTAGCATGAGGATTAAGAAGTGTGGTAATAATTAGTAGTAGTAGTTGTTCTTATATAAAGACATATTTACATCTATGATAAGGAGATGTGAGATGGTGTGGATGGATTGTTGTAGCTTGGGATTGATTGTTAATGAGTTTTGAACATGTTTATTCAGTTTGTTGTTTGGAACCATTTCCGGTCACCCAAGCCAGCCGACAACCCACCATCAACAGGTATGATGGGTAATGAATTTAGTGTTGTGGATATATTTTGGGGGTTATGAATTCAATAATGAGTGAATTGTCATTATGTGTCTTACATTCTCGTGTATTGAAGATACATGTAGAAAGTGGAGAATTTGATTAAAGTAAAATTGGATACTAATTTGTATGGGATGTAAAGATAAAGAGTCCTTGTTATTAAACCTTGTAATTGGTTGTTGGGTTTATGCGGGGGTTGTTATGTTAGTTGGGTTATATTCAGAATTTGTGTAATGAATTAAAGTTGACGATTTCATGGATGACCTAATTTGATGAAACAATATCATCCGGGTTAGGGTGATAAGGTTGAAAGAACTTTTGTTCCTAAACCTTGTAACTAGCTCTGAAATGTGATTAGGGTTGAACCAATTAGAGTTTTCTAAATTAGTATGGGATTTAATTCAGTAAATATTAGTGTTGATGATGCCCAAAACAATTGGTTCATGATTAGACATAATTAATTAGAGTCTGGTTACGCGGAGTAATAAGGAGATCCATATGTAGGGATTTATCTTGATCTAATTAAAGTTCTCTAAATGGAATAGGGTTTGATTTAGTTCTTGGGTTAATAGTGGAATTTGATGTTAATTTGAGTTTTTATGATGCAGGACATTTATTCAGAACGAGTACCTAGATTTAAAGATTAGTCGGCACGACCTGATTGGAGGTGGGTATTTCTTGCCTGAATTTTGTTAAAGTTATTGACCTTGGTGCATGATACATTTAGATTGATACAATAGCTATGATACCTTCACTCCATTCATATTATTACCTAAGTTTTGATACTTATATGATTGTACCTTGTGATACTCTATTTATTCTGATACAGTCTCTTTGTTTATCATATTTGTAAAGTGTACACGAGTATGGTGTGCATGATGGGATCATGTGTATGATTGAGTAATCATGTAGTTGTTTAACACGCATGTGACGTGTATTTGCTTCCACGTAGATCATATAGTCCTTGTCATGTAGGGTTTTACCTGCGGATATTATAAATCACATGTTATGGCCATGTAGTGTTAGACACGCGTGTGACGTGCATTTATGCATATCTGATAGTTTATGTTTCATATATCTCATCTAGATATTTATGAGGACATGTGTATGACGTGTATCGAGGTTGTTATTTCATATAGAGATTACCATATCTGATTTCTTGTTATTTACACGCGTGAGGCGTGTAGCTTGATTAGTATGTTTTCATGGATGTAGCTGGGTACATTTATGTAGTTTAGACATATGTGACGGTAGATTTACTTGTCTATCTACCACCATGGTGATGCATGTATGTTATCGGCCATGTCTCTCATTAAGTTGGTTAAGTGAGTCATAGCATCACAGTATTACATGTATGCTATCGGCTATATCTCCCATTAGGTTGGTTGAGTGAGTCGTAGCATCATTGATGCATGTTGCTAGCGACCAGTGCTCCCTTCGGGTACGAGCTAGTCGTAACATCGATGACGCATGTATGCTAGCAACCAGTGCTCCCTTCAGATACGAGCTAGTCGTAGCATCGATGATGCATGTATGCTAGTGACCAATGCTCTATTCGGGTATGAGCTAGTCATAGCATCACAGAGATACATGGGCTAGCGCTCAGTGCTCCCTTCGGGTTTGAGCTAGTCATAGACATGCTACTATCTGGGTTGTTACACCCTGGCTACTCAGGAGGTCATACGTGGTAGAGAGTTTCTCCCGCAGCCCGTAGCTAGATAGCTACCTCCTGTCTTCCCATGAGGTCATTCGTGATAGAGAGTTTCTCCCGCAAATAGGGACCCTGACATTTACGGACTACTCACGTGTAACGTGGTAGAGTGTATGTCCCGTAGTCCATAGCTGACGAGCAGGGTGTCTTGGTCATTTGTATACCCTGTAGTGGAGCATTTCTCCCACATACGAGACCACAATTACTGTTACTTGTATCTATATACCCATATGAGATGTTGTATTTACGCTGGTTATTGACGGTACATGCATAGGAGATGTTGTACCTATTTTGATTTTTGAGGGTACACACATCTGAGATGCTGTACCCATATTCTGTATTATTGGCACTACTCTTGATACTATTTAAAGTTGAGTAGGGTGCATGTATAGTATTGACATACAAGTATTATTAGCATATGATGGTTAGTTAATTCTTTCTGTGAGACTGTATGTCTTTGAATTCTAGTATATTCTTGAGTTATTATACTTGATATTGTTCATGCACAATCTGTCTTATATCCGCTGAGTATTTCCTTTGTACTCACCACCCCTGCTTTCTATTGTTGTTTCTTTGTTAGCAAGTTATTGATTGGGTCGCTTGGAGGATATCTGTCTGCACCGTCCCTCTCACATCGAGCCTCGTAATTGATTTCCATTTCATTTGGTTTGTTTTAACTTCCGCGTTTGTTTATTACTAGTGTATTGTATTAATTAATTTGTATCTAGTTTTTCGAATGTGTTTTCGATCGTGTACTTGTTGTCATAAGTCAGGTCGGCTCGCAAATGATATGTTTTGGTTTTCTTGTCGTGTAGACCATTTTTGTTGTTTTATAGTATTTAGTTATGTTAAATTATACACTGCGTGGTTGTGCATACCCGGGTATGGTATTTTTACTGTTTATTACACTGCGTGGATGTGTATACCCGTGTGGGTTATTTATGAGTATTTGTATGGATTATGTATTCAGGATATTATCCACCGTACAGGGGAGGTGCTGTCTGATTTTCGTTGGATAAATATCCTCTCTGGGCGTGACAATTTTTTTGGTATCAGAGCCTAGGTTACGAAAGCCTATTTTTCATGTTTTGGTTATCGTGATTTGTTTTCTCGATGTGATTTTTTCCTAGTTTTGGGACAAGGCAGCGGCAGGATATCTCCGAGCAATAAGAGATAAGTTGTGTAACAGGTAATCTATATTTCTGTAAATTCTTACCTTAATGTATGTGATAGGTATGATTTGAGGTAGATTTGTTATTGTTTGTGACCGTGGTCCAGAACGACCATGAAGATGATTTGTTGAGTCAATAATGTAGGATCGAGGGCACGTGAGAGGGGGGGGGGGGTTGAATCACGTGTTTTAAAAAACTTTTCTTTTTCGCGGTTTTTAAAATTCTTCGGAAATTTCGAGTACGCAGCGGAAAGATAAAACAGAAAACTGAAAAGAAAGTACACGGTTGGTTTTACTTGGTTCGGAGCCTTCGCCGACTCCTACTCCAAGGCCCACGACCCTTCGGATCGTATC
>JBBUKS010000008.1:10611175-10625448 GCA_038050645.1 Hedychium gardnerianum | reverse complement strand
TGTATATACCCGTGTGGGGTATTTTTCATATTATTATTGCATTATGTTGGTTGTATATACCCGTGTTGGGTATTTGTATTATTGTTGTATTCTGTATTTGGAAAATTGTCCGCCGTACAGGGGAGGTGCTGTCCGATTTTTTGTCGGATAAATACCCTCCCGGGGCGTGACAAAAGGTGACATTATGCTAGACTATGTTGAATCTAAGTCAAATCTAGCTGATATGTTCACTAAACCTCTTCCAGAAGCTGAGTTTAACACATTTAGAAGACAATTAGGAATGTATTTGGTAAAGAATATTTAGCATGTTATTATTTATTACTTATAGTATTTATTTCTTTTTGCAAAATTGACTTAGGATAAACTCTATCTTTAAAAATCATGATTCTATAAAAATTTTAAAGAGTCAGAACGTCTCACAACACCTAGGTTTAACATTAATTATGTATTGAACCACGTAGAACGACATGAGATGTTTAGGACTATACTCCAGATTCAAGATGTAGAATAAATACATCAAAATAACTCAAAAGGAGTCTAAATAAATAATAATCGCTTAAAAGCATCTGACATATTTTTTTTCAAAACTCGTTTTTATCTAAATATTTTTTTCTTCAAAACTCTTGTTTTTTTCTTAAAATATCTTTTAAAATTTTCATTTATCTCTTAAAACATCTTTCTTTCCTCAAAAACCCTATGTCCTTTCTCTCTTTTTAGGATGTTTTTGTTTTTTATTTTTCTTCCATATTTTTTAAAAATAAAAATATTTTTTCAAAGCACTATTTTTTTCCTCCTTTTAAAATAATGGTTTATAATAAACTCCAGTTTCCTTTTTTTAAATATTTTACATAATTTTTTCTTCCTTAAAATATTTTTTAGCTAAATATTTTTCTTCCCTAAAATTCCTTCTCATTGTTTTTCACTTAACACAATTTTTCAAATATTTTTTCTATTTCTTTGAAATCTATATCTTAATTTTATCTAAAAAAATTGACTGGCTTCAAATATTTTTTTGATAATTAAAGGGAGGAGAAAAATGAAATTAAAGTACAAAATTATATCCCGTGCAAGAATTTAGAGGGAGAGGTAAAATTAAAAGGAAGTAACAAAATGCATTTACTTTTTGTAACTGAATTATGAACTTCATTAATAAGTTATTTATGTTACTCTCTTCATTTATAAGTGTTAATCTCTGAAGTATTGTGTAGCTCCCTAAATTGTTAATATGAGTAATTTTTAAAACTTAACTTTAACTATATTGCCAATAATAATTAAAAAAAAAAAAATTGGTGCAAGAAGCATTATACGATCGAACCTGAGTTTTGATGTTGACAAAAGGTCAAAATTAAGTCATATTGTGTTCTAACATATTGATCAAGTTTACAGGAAAGTTCTAGTTGAGACTAGATAAGGAAAGTCCTAGTTGAAGCTAGGCAAGAAAATCCTGTTCAGAAGGACTAAGCAAGAAGACTTGGTAGATAGAGGACATCAGGCGGAAAGTCCTATGGGTCGACAACACAAGGCGAAAAATCTAGACGAGTTGAGTGTCGGAGGAAAGTCCCGAGGTCAAGATCGGTTGAGCAAAAGTCCGGTCTGGGTGGACCAAGATTTGGCAGCAGGTAAACTCTCCCGAGTGGAGTGATGAAGACGCGCTCTCGGAAAAAGAGCAATAGGTATAGGTCTAGCCTAAGGTTTCACAGGAAACCTGAAGTTGAGGCTAGACAGCTCTCCACAACTCGGACAATTGTCAATCATTATCATTATAATATATCTATTGTGCTAATACTATGATGCAGAAAGCTAAGTATGGAAACTGGCGCCCGAAGTAGTTCCAAGCGACCAGAGGTCCAAGTGCCCCTATCTGATCCAGGCGCCCTATTTGACCGAAGTTCAGCTCCATGTCTAGATGAGGTGACACGCCTTGATTGGGCAATGCATGTCAGCTTCCAAGCGCCCGAGAAGGGATAAACACAATGCGGATGAAGTTTCGACCAAGTGCTGCCACATCAACAATCCAAGCGCCCGGAAGGGATCCAGGCGCCCGAATTGGCCGAGTCGGCAACAATGTCGGATCGGATAGAGGTTGCTGGGGACGCCCTATACCGATTCAGGCGCCCGAATAGGTTATAAAAGGTCACAACCAGAGGCTTCAAACATCTGATTTACGCTTCATCCTACGGATTTTGGATGTCAAAATACTGCTACGCTCAAGCTACAATGACACAACAATGTCGTGACGCCGCTACGAGTTCCAACAAGCTTAACATTGTATAACGCTTAGTTGTTGTTTACTGTTATCATTTCTTTCAATACGTATTTCTCTAAGGTTCGGTAAGATTGTTACCGAACCCTATTTTGTAAAGAAACGAATTGTTAGTGATTATCCAACGAAAGCGGTCAAACTGACTACAGGCCATGGAGTAGTAGCCACGAGGCTGCGAACTAAGTAAAACGTGCTTTACTTTCTACTTTTACATTTCCTTTGCATTTATTTTGTGTTTTCGAATGATTTCCGAACGCATACGAAGCACGCTATTCACTCCCCCTAGTGCTTTCTCGATCTAACAAGTAAGTTACAGTCAACCTTGAGTAAGTTCACATTTAAATCTAAGTATTTAGGTATGATACTTGAGTTTAGACGAGCTGTATATAACAAGATTGGACTTGGATTTAGTTCAAATAAAAATCATATTTTCTATCTTACCTTAGTAAAAAACATGCTTGGGTTCCTAAGTCATGCTTGGTTAATCAATTAGAAAATAAATATTATTGGGTACCTAAACGACACATACATATGATTAATGCTAATATTTGTTATGTCAACCGAATTGCGAGGTTGAAATCAGTTAGAGCAACAACTTAAGGGGAGTTATCCTTTAAGAATAACTAATATATTTTTTAAGAAAAGAGCACACTTAAAATTGCAATATATATGATCTTATATTAGCTAATATATTTTTTAAGAAAAGAGCACACTTAGTCATGTTCAAAAGTGAGAATAATAAATCGTAAATTGATTTTCTTATGTTAGGAAGAGGGATTGAAAATTTGTAAAAATTGCAAGGTCATTCCTAAAAAAAGTTTAACTACAGTTAGTAATGTTGAGAATTAAGTAGTGGAAGTTAAAGGATGTGAAACAAAATATTTAAGGAGAAGATAAGAGTGCAAACATTAGGTGAAATATAACTCTAATACGATATGGGATAAGATAATATCAAAGTTGAAAATGGTATCTAAGAGTGTACTCAGTGAGTCAAAAGAGCATGCACAACCAAGTAAGAAATCTTGATGGTGGAATGAAAAAGTACAAAAAAAAAATAAAGGAAAAATGAAGAGCTTATAAGTAATTATATATTTATAAGAACAAGAAAAATTTTAAAATATATAATGGCCAAGAAATAGGCTAAGAACTCAGTAAATGAAACAAAGAATAAAATTTTTGAACAGTTATATCGAAAATTAGATACAAAAGAAGGGGAAAGAGACATTTATAGAATAGATAAAGTGAGAGAAAGGAAGACAAGAGATCTTATCTAAATAAAATGTATTAAAGATGAATGCAATAGGTACTAATAAACGATGAAAAAATAAAAGAGCGGTGGAAGAGGTATTTTTATCAACTTTTTAACGAAGGTTTAAGTGACCAACTTAACTTAAGTAATTTAAGTAGGTCAAATAAATATAGAAATTTAAATTTTTATTGTAGAATTCAAATTTCAGAAATAGAATAAATTTTAAATGAGATGCACAATGAAAAAGTCATTGGACCATATTTCGATAGAGGTACACAAGTGTCTAGGAAAATAAGGTATAGAATGATTTACAAAATTATTTAACATTAATATTGAAAATAAAAAAAATATGATCAATGAAGAGTAAGTACTCTAGTTCCCTTATATAAGAACATAGAAAATGTACAAAATTGTGCAAACTATAGACGTATTAAATTATTGAGTCATACCATGAAACTGTGGGAAAAAGTAATAGGAAAAAAATTAAGGAGACCATGGTGACCGAAAATCAAATTGGGTTCATGCATGGAAGGTCGACAATAGAAGTTATACATCTTCTAAGGCAACTAATTAAAAAGTATCGGGAACAAAAACAATATCTATATATGATATTCATTGATTATAGAGTCTCAATATAAATTATATGGAGAATTCTAGAAAAGAGAGGTGTTAGCGTAATATATATATTAAACTAATTAAGGATATGTATGAGGATGTAATGACCAGAGTGAAGAATCCAAGCGGATTAACTGAAGTATTTCCAATAAAGATAGGGTTACATCAAGAATCAACTCTAAGTCATTATCTTTTTACACTAATCATGCGCAAACTTAGTGGATACATTCAAGACACAGTACCATAGTCTATATTGTTTGCAGATGATATTATTTTGGTAGATGAAACACGTGAAGGAGTAAATGTTAAACAAGAATCTTAACGGGAAACACTATAAGTAAAAGGTTTTAGGCTTAATAAAGTAAAGACAAAATATATGAAATTTAAATTTAGCAATATTAGACGTAATGAGACAATTGTTAAAATAGAAGATGACGAGTTGTCTGGAACTGAGAATTTTAAGTATTTAAGATCATTTTTGTAAAATGATAGAGGGATTGAGAGAAATGTCTTACATAAAATACAAGTATGATGGTTGAAATGGAGCAGAACGTCAGGTGTTTTATGTAATCGTAAAGTACGTATAAAACTTAAAGGGAACTTCTACAAAACGACAGTTAGACCTGCTATGTTATATGACGTTGAATGTTGGGCTATGACTCGAACACATGAGCAGAAGATGAAAGTTGCAGAGATGAGGATGTTAAGGTGGATGTGTAGACATACAAAGATGACAGAATAAGAAATGAGAGCATTAAAGAGAGTGAGTTGCATCTATTGAGGAAAAACTCTGATAGACACATTTAAGATGATACAGACATGTACTTAGACGGTAATAAATATTTCAGGAGATGTGAAACTATGATAAATACGGACATCAAACGAGGAAGAAAACCAAAAAAATATTTGGTTAGTAATAATAAAACAAAATAAAATTTATTTAAATATAGCTAATGATATAGTAGGAGATAGAGTCTAATGGCGTAAAAGGATCCATTTAGCAACCCCACCTGGTGGGATAAGGCTTGGTTGTTGTTGTTTGTTGTATCATATCGATAGTCAAACTCGAAATCAAGTTGAACATTTCAAAAGAATTTATTTTGATATAAAAACTTATATTTTCAAAATCTTATTTTTCAATTTCTGTTAACTTATATTTTAACATATTTTATGCTTAAACTTAGAGATTGAACTTAGAAAAAAAAATATTTTTCTGAAAAAAGTCAACTTTTGACTTTTCGATCGCTTGGACGATATACAGGCGACCAATAATCAACCGCCTGAACTTAAACAGTTTTAACCATGGTAAGTGAAAAGTCAATACACAGTCGACCCTAGTTATACTCGGTCGCCCATATGCGAAAAATCACATTTAATTACAATAGTAAAATTAGGTACACGGTCACTCATGTGTCATACACAGTCACCCGCGTGACCTCGAAATGGTGCCCTAATTAGACACTTGGGGTCGATCGGGTACCTACCTGAAGCCTTTATATAGGCGACCGCGAGCAGCATTCGAGACTCATGTCGACCTACTTTCCTCCTCCAAACTTTTGTTTCGGTCCCCTTTCAAGTTCGTCTTCAACCCAATCTCGAGATCAAGTCTTTTCTCAGTCCTTATTATGCCTCGGTAACAATTTCAACCTAATCTTAATTGTTTATTTCATTTTATACATAGTATGTTATTTCCTTCATTTGCTTAAATATGATTATTTATTTCAAATATTAGACAAAAACATAGAGTTGAGGCTAATTCCTCAGATCCTTCAAAAGACCCTAGGTTCCCCTCTAAGGACCTCAAACTTAGATTTGACCAACATACCTACTCCCTCATGCATACTAGATATCTAAGTAAAAAAAATTTCACAGATCACTCTTCAAATATCATAGAGATCGCAACTTACTATGGTTTATCCTCACTTGTTTACTACGACCAAGCAGTAAACGTTGATCTATGTACCGAGTTTTACAACAACTTGGTTAAGGTCAATGATTTTGCATTCACATCTATGGTCGGAGGCATGGATATCCTTTTCACACCTGACCTGATACGGGAGCAATTCGTGTTGCGTCCCTCATCCTTGATATTTTATTGCTTTCCATATCCTATTTTGCCTTTCTCTAATCCTTACTCTGAGATCACCTTGAATCTTCTCTACACTTATTTCTTTAGTGGCGAACGTACTCCAACTGTCACCAACTTAAGTTCTATCCAACTCCAGGTTTCCAACTGTCACCAACTTCAATTCTATCCAACTCCGGCGACCGGACAAATACTATAAAAAAGATTTCGAGGCAAAGATTGAAAACAACTCATCAGAATTCATTCACGACTTCTCTTAAACTTCTGTGCTCGTGCTCTAGTGTTCTCTCGCTACACGTTGTAATCCGCGCTTCATTTTTGATCGACAACACCTAAAGTAATATTTTCATTTATTTTGGTGTTGTCTTATTTATTGCAATTTGTGCTTAATTTTTTAGATTCTTTTTTAGTAAGGTTTCTCCACCTAGGAGAAATTAGAAATAAAAATCACATTTTATAATTGTTGTGTGTGTTTATATTTTTGCTTTGGTTAATCAACTGCTTGCATATTTAATCTTAGTTGAATCTTTTTACATGCTTACATTGGTCTAAATCAATTTTTAAGTTATATTTATTTCCGTTGTACTACTTTGATTGATTCAACTGTTTCAGTTATCTTTATTTAAAATATCTACTCGTAAAATTTTTAATACTATTCACCCCCTCTTGCGTCGAGTTTGATCCTACAATACGGTTGTCCCTTATCAAATTTTAGCGTCATTGTCGGGGAATGTAAAAGTGTTTAATAGACTTAGGATTGTTTTTCTATTATTTTATAAAAATTCAAAATTATTTAGGGCTTGATTTTCTTGTATCCGTGTGTTTTGTTTTGTCTATATCCTGTGTCTTTTGATCTTGTTTGTTATTGTTTCAGGATAAGATTAGGACATTACTTCTGCAAGCAACCATGGATCCTTACTGTCAGCAATTTGGAGGTCTTTAACGAGGCTTATGATTCGGGTATTAGGCAAAAGAGCATAAAGAGTCAGTTGGATGAGATAAATTTTCTTCTCAGACAATCTATCAAGAACAAATCCCAATAGCTCCATGACATGAACCAATATTAACCGTCGTCGATGCAACCTCAGTACTACCAACCTGAACATCAGTATCATGGTTTGTAAAATCGCAATCCAAATCATAGGATCGTGCGATCCGGATCGTACGATCCTACGATCTTGAAGTCGAAAATCGATCCGGATCGATTAGGGATCAGTTTCGTAATGGAATCGAAATGAAATCGTTAGAATCGTATAAAATCGGTGGGATCGGCGATCTTATGTCGCAAACGATTCTCCTCTAACGAATAGCTTCCTCATCTGCGGGACCACGAATAGTCGTCCTCGTCAGTGGGCAGCTGGAGGCGACGCCAACGGCTGGCAAAGGGGCTGCACAAACTTGGGCCAGTTTCTCGCGGTAGAGACTATCTCCGATAGCCTGTAGAGGTCTAATTGCTCGCGATGGGAAGGTATCGATCGACGGTTGGCGGCGGCAATGACGACGACTAGCGACGACAGTAACGACGACGACAAGGATGATCCCTCAAGCACGAGTGAGGAGAGCAATGACACAGGTGAGGGAGAAGCAAGGATCAGCATAGTGAATAAAAAGAAAAGTTCAAGTGAATTTTTAATTAAAACTTTAATTAATTAATTCAATAAACTCCTAGCTTAAATAAGATAATTTAAATAGAATTCCTCGAACCCTAATCGAATTATCTTATTAAAATATATATAAATTTATTTTAAATTTTAAAAAATATAAATAAATTATTTTTATTTATTATACATATTATCAACCTATTATTGTCATTAATAACATTAATAATATTATTATTAATTTGATTTAATTTATTCTAGGAAGAATTTTAATAAAATATCAAATTGATTAAGTCGATCAATTTATCATCCTATCAAATACTAAATTAAATTTTAAGGGTTTTTGATAGGATCGTATGATTCTACGATCCGATTTTGACCCCAAATCGATCCTACGTAGAATCGCAATCCTACAAACTATGATCAATACTACCAACCCAACAACAAGATAGGTATGACTCAGCATATAATACCTATAATCATGGTCGGATGAATCATTCATATTTTAGGTACGAGGACACACGACAACATAATCCTGAGCAACCTCAGTGCTACAATCATGATGGGATGGGTCATCAAAATTTTGAATATGGGAATGTGCAACAACAGATGACTCAATCTTTTCTAGCATATCAGAATCCACTGAGATTTCAAAGGGACTTCATCGAGCAAATTCCTGTTCCTAGTCAAGAAGAGATCTTAATGTAAGAAATGAAAGAGTTTGCGCAGCAACTAGCATTGCAACAAGCGGCCTATGATCTCCAATCCTAGCTGAGGCATCAAGTTAGAATTTGCAGTACAGTTAGATCAACTTACATCATCCATCAGTCGACGACAAGCACAAGAGTCTAGTTAGTTTCTCTCAGATAATCTCCCGATGGTATCGATGTGTTCGAGGAAGTGGATTGTAGAGTTGAAAATTATCTTGTTTCTAATTCTGCAGCTCTACGGAACTCCTCTGGCTCTTGGTGTTGCGATGATGTTGTAGATCTTGCATATTCGAATGATAATGATGTTGATGGTACATGTAAAAATTTTGTTGAATTTGCTGATGTTGCAAATGTTTGCAAAAATCCAGAGGAAATCATAGATGATGCAAAAGTTGGGTGTGTATTGCCAAGTGATCCTATCGATGATCCTATTGTAGATGTATATACAAGGACTTGTGAAGTGGATACAGTACCTCCAGGATTGTTTGATTCAATTGTGCAACCACCTGAATTGGAGTTAGATCAGTCTTTTTATGCACATTTGGAGTATACGTATATGGAATTGGATGAGTGATTGCCCTGTATCAATGCCCAGAATTGTCAGTCTTATCAGAAGACATGTGGGACAGTGGTAGCATGCACATATGATAAGTTGATCCCCACAGGAGTGATGGATAGCTGGAGGACCAGTCTAGACACTCCCTATTAAGATGAAATCTCCAACATTCCAGCTAAGCAAGGGCCTAACTTCCCCTGCAATAATCCGGCCCCCTACTGCGAATAAATTGCCTCCTAGGGCCAGAGAACTTTCGAGCAGACGAAGATGGAAGGAGCGATGCTTACCTCTTTTCTTATCATTCCACCCCTAGAGTAGATACTTCAGTTGAACCGTTTCCAACCACCTAAAAGAACATTTGAGGAGATGGTGATAGAGGGAGCTGAACTTAACGACATTGAACACATGAAGAAGGTGGTCATCTCTACTCGGATCATTCCATCCCCGGCTTGGATGTTAAAGTTGAACCGTCTTCAAAACTTTCTCTCAAATCGTCTCGCTCTGGGCCTGGCTTCTACTTCTGAATCGCCTTTAACCATTAGGAACTCAAGGGAGTTTGTTCTTTTCCTTTCTTTTTATTTCATACTTTTCTTTATCTTCATATTTGTTTGCTTTCATACTTTGCTTTCTTGCTTTACACTTTGTTTGGTCTTGTATATACTTTGCTTGGTTTTGAGTCGTATCTCACTACATGCTCTTTCATAATACCTTGAGAATCATAAAAGTTTTTAAAGTTTAACCATCAAGTTTTGAGATTGTTTGACATGAGTGAATACTTTGTTTACATGATGTCATTAGTGTGGTGATAGATTCTACCTTGATAGATTAAGTTTGATAGTTGATATTTACCCAGTGAGGGTTATAGTCATGCTTATTCTTTATCCTCTTTGTATGTGAGTTGTACTCATGATATTTGACACTCTAGAACTTGATTTACTTCTTTTTAAGACTACATTATTATATGGATGTATGAATGTGACGAAGGTCATCTTTCCTTATTCACTCTTTAGTTTCCTCTCTTATTTAGTTACTAGCCAAATAACCCTACTCATACTTTCATTGTTCGTTATATTTGCCTTGCCACATCTTTATCGGTTTCTTCTTTACCCTATCCTTTAATGAGAGTATTGGGTGATGGCATGGTGGGTTACATTGTTCGAGACAGACACATTCCAAGTGTGGAGGAGGAGTTTGCTGTGAAAAGAAGAGATCACAGAATTAAACATGAGCAGACAGTGTTGAGTAACATGACCGTGCCAGATTTTGTACATCCCACGAGAAAAAAAATTTGAAATCACGGCATGGACGTGTTGTGTGCCACGACCGTGGTAGCTTCTATTAAAAAAAAGAAAAGGAAAAATAAAGAAAAAGAAGAAAAATAAAATTTTTAAAAAGAAGTCATTCTTGATCAGGTGATGGAATGTACAAAGGAAGTTGAGAAGTTAGGTGAGATTTTGCGTATGTTACGTGATTGTATTATCATGTTCATCATTCCATTACTCTCATATTCTCTTTGGCTATTCTTCTTGCTTTATTGTCCTTCTTGTTTCTTTTGTTCTCTTTTTGTCACATTGTAACTCTAATAAGTTCTTCGGATTTATGCATGTGTATGTTTACAGTAATGGAGAAGTAGGAAATAAGCAAGCATGTGGTAGTACAATTTCATGAGTAGCATTGAGCGGAAACTCCACAAGAGTGAAATCACTTACGAGGTTCTATCCTGCATAATTTATGCAAGTTGATTGAAATCATCATGCTTGTTGACTAGTGTAAAAATTGGATTCATGAACGTATCGAAGCTTGTAATATGATGGTCCTAATTAATTACCTTTTACGATCTTCGAAGTGTTGATAGGGGATTGATAGGGAGATAAGTTTTGATTACTTCTTAGTTTTGTTTTTGTTTGCTTGCCCTCTCGTGCAAGAAATAAAGTGTGGGGGTGTGATAACAACCATTTTGATGTAGTATTTCACTCTCATACTCAATGTTTGTAATCCCTTCATATGCTTAAATTGTCATTCCTATCATGTTTGATGTGCAAGGGTTAATTTGGAGCTTCATCACAATTTTCCTTCATTTAGAACATTAGTTACTAAGATTTGAACTTTATTTTGTAGGGGATCAAAGGAGAGGGATGAGCGAAATCGGAGTCAAGAGAGGAGCTGAAGCTCACTAATTGAAGCCAACACAGCCTGGTCGTTTCCCATCCTAAAGCTCACCTCGGAGGCAATTCAAGCCAACACGCCCTGGCCTGTGCCCTTAGGCACTATCCAGCACGGCCTGGTCATGCTATCCAGCACCAGGCCATCCAGCATGGCCATGTCGAGTAAAGCAAGCTCGAAAGTCCACTGCAATTCAACAAGGCCTGGTCGTGCCCTTAGGCACGACCGTGCCACCATTCACAGTAGCTGACACGGCCTAGACATGCTGACGGGCAAGGTCGTGTCGAATGGAAGCGGCTCAGAAGCTCTTCACAACGGACGACACGACCGTATCGTGAGCCACCTCAACGAAGTATTTAAGCTAAACTCAGATCTAGGATTCGGGGAATCTCTCTGGAATCACTCCAATAACTCTCAATCAACCCTAGCCACCATCTCCGCCTCCCATCCTCTGGATTAGGAGGAAGAGTATCCATCTCCACCTCTCCTGCTTGGATTAGAGAGAGTTCGCTCCGCACCCGAGGAACCTTCGGCGATCTGCATCCACCACTTCACCGGCATCATCTCTCTTTCTCGAATTAAAGGGAGTATATCTCCACCTCTCCTGGTCGGATTAGAGAGGAAGATGATTCATTCCATCTCCGACGGCATTTCCCCGAGCTCAAACAAATTAGGGAGAGTTCAAATTCTCCACCATGTTTTGGATTACGAGTGTGTTCCATTCATGGCCACCACATCTCTTCATCAGATTAAAAGAAGAAGATCCATCCGACCGAATTAGGAGAGACGCTTCCCCCCTTCATCGCCAAAATCCACATCCACCATCGGAGGGAGAGATCTCCACCTTACCTTAGTCTTAGCTTAGCTTAGGTTTTATGCATGCTATGTGTTTGTTTAAATGTTCCTTACACTTTGTTTACTTTTGTTAATACATTTCAATTCCTTTAATTACTTGCTTGCTTGTTTCGTTTAATGCTTTAAGCTCTTGTCATTTATTTTGATGCGATTAGGTTAGATTAGATTAGGTTTCATTTAATGTTTGTGCTTCCTTTAATTCTCTTGTAATTGTAGTTTAGGTTAGATTAGACTTTAATTACTCGCATTACTTTTCATTCCTTAGTCTTAGCAATTCGAAATCCAAACCCCTCAATTATAACATCAAAAACCCAAAGCAATAAATCAATCCTAAGAACTATCATCTTGTCGATACATTCGTTGGGCTACATTAGCGTAGAGAGGGTTCGGTAATTAAATTAAGTTTAACACACCCATAGTACGACATACAAGGTGCCCCTTATCAATCGTCCAAAGTGGCCAAATATATCTTCTATTCTTGGTTACGAAAGGGCATTAGTGCTACTCTTGTAAGTTATGTGCATTTATCTATGTTGATGTCACCTTTTTATACTCATCATGTACTTTTTGAGGTTGCATTGAGGTGCTTCTAGATTCTATACCTTTGTTTATTTTACCTTCTCCTATAGAATAGCCAACACTAAAACCTCCATTATTGAAGACCTCCAATAGATGATCATGAGACTCAATAAATGACCACAACACTCCATTGCTCACTAAGCACAATTGTTATAGGACTTGACCCTAATTTATATTTCTTCCTTTTTCTGGAAAGCTAATTGCACTTGTTCTATCCCTCATTCCATTTTTTTTTTTTTATCTTATCTTGTATTATCACTTGGTTATTTTTACATTACACTTCTTTAGTTTCGTATTTTGTTTGTAAGACTATCTCAAAGATGCTCTCACATTTAAGATGGAGACAAACTATAGTCGAGAAGTAAATGTTATATTCTTATTTTACATAGGAGTTGATATCTCTCTCTTATCAAGCCTATAATAAGTTACAAATCAGTATTCATAGTGAAGACATCATTAACATGTATTATGAATTAGTTTAATGCTTGATTGGTGGTGAAAGGATATACTCAGGTATGGGATGAATTAACTAAACACCTTTTCACCAATGGAAAAGGTTGCTTTCGATCCAACTATTTCTTCCTTGGCAACTTTATTCATATGACCCCTTTCTTAGGATATCAAGAATGCTTGCTTCCATGGTGATCAAATGGAAGAAATACAGATGATGCAACCTCCAAGAGTTTGATTTATAATAATAGCAAAAATCTATAATCAAGGATGTAACTATTCACTATCATGGAAGAAAATAGAAGTAATCCGTGAAACAAATCACTATACAAGTTTAGCTAAGAAGCTACAAGTGGTTGCTACAAAAATAGAATAGTGCATGAATCTCAAGGTTGGTATTTAAGTTGTACTCTCCAATGCAAAAGTAGATTGTACCATCTCTAAAGAAAACTAGTAGGCTATGCTGTCTCATTCAATGTTTTCACATTATAGTAACTAAATAGTAAGGAACAAGTCTTGGATGAAGGTGTTTATGATCTTTCTTTTGCAATGGTGGGCAAGAGAGCTTTGTACTTCCATAAAGTTAGATTTTCATGATATCTTTGACCTAGTTGAGGAAGCGTGTTATGGACCGAGAGACTTAAATATAAAAAACATATAATACTAGAGACCTAGTAGTCTCAAATAGGTTGGGTCATGAGTGGCCTAGCTTAGAATACCCACAACTCATCTTGGCACAACATGTGTGAGTTGTGCCAAGCGCAACCCAAGCCTAAATTATCTAGTCCAAGCAATACCTCTATGACTCATAGACTATCCAAGCCTACATGGTGTTGTGCTCAACCTAACACGTGCTTATAACCATTTCCCCCTTGAAACTGTGAAAAATAATTAAACTCATGAGCGCATTTCGGTCTTTTAATTCTATAAATCTTTTTTTAAAAATAAAAAATACTAAAAAATAAAGATCCAAACAATTCATGATTTTTCAATTTTAGTTTTAAAATTGGAAGATTTTTTAATTTATACAACAACAACAACAACCGAGCCTTATCCCACTATGTGGGGTCGACTATATGGATCATTTTACGCCATTGAGCTCTATCCCCTACTATATCATCATCTATATTTAAATAAATTTTATCTTGT
>JBBUKS010000008.1:10593417-10611075 GCA_038050645.1 Hedychium gardnerianum | reverse complement strand
CCGATAAACTTCGTACAGTGAAAACTGATCCCGAGTTTAGTGGATCGGATAAGGTCAAGTTCTTTTATAAAAAGGAGGCCCTGCGTTCGAGACAAGTACAACAACGACGAAAGTATTCAGAACACTCCTCTTGACTCTCTGCGCAAAAGAACCCGCTCAAGCAACATTCTACGTCGAGATCTTCACCAACACTCAAGCCAGCATCATCTTCATTCTAAGTGTTGAGTAACAAGTGTTTTCTATTTATTTACTTTTCGTACTTGCATAAGTTGGTGTAGGTTTTTTATACCAATTTTATTTTGTAATCGGATCACTCTTCCATGGGTTGCCGGAAGAGGATATTAGTGGATTGCCCAACGATACAATCTGAAGGGTCGTGGGCCTTAGAGTAGGAGTCGGCGAAGGCTCTGAACCAAGTAAACCAATTGTGTACGTTCTTTTCTATTTTCTTTTTGCTTTTCCGCTGCGTACTCGAAATTTCCCAAGAGTTTTAAAAACCGCGAAAAGAAAAGTTTTTTAAAACACGTGATTCACCCCCCCCCCCTCTCACGTGCCCTCGATCTTACACTTAATCTCCATCCTTCACTGATCCATTGGGTTGTTCCCCCACAATGAACAACTTTTGTCAGTGTAGTTTGGTTGTCCCTTTGAAACTAGTTCTTGGGATCTCCAGTCTACATAAGATGGGTTTCCTTTGCACCAACATTTCTTATCGGCATCAAGCTCATCCCTCACGATGAGCTTGCAACTAATTCTTTGTTTAACCCTTTGGTTAACGGATTTGCTAGGTTACCCTTTGACTTCACATAGTCAATAGTGATAACTCTTGTAAAGAGTAGTTGTCTAATGGTATTATGTCTACAACATATATATCTAGACTTACCATTTTACAAATGACTCTATGCCCGGTCAATTGTCGATTGATTATCGTAATATAGGCAAATTATCGACATAGGTTTTGGCCATCTAGGAATATCTTCTAAGAATTCTCGTAGTCATCCAACCTCTTCACCACATTTGTCAAGAGCTACAAACTCAGATTCCATCGTGGATCTGGTTAATACGATTTGCTTAGAAGATTTTCAAAAAATGGCTTCACCTCCCAAAGTGAATACATATTCACTTGTAGACTTCGAGTCTTTAATATCTGATATCCAACTCGTATCGTTATATCCCTCGATCAAAGTAGGATATCTTGTATAGTGCAGTCCATATTCATAAGTATACTTCAAGTACCTTAGTACTCTTGTTATCCCTTTCTAGTGTTCAATACCGTGATTACTCGTGTATCTACTCAGTTTACTAACCGCATAGGTTAAGTTTGGTCGTGTATAACTCATCAAGTACATCAAACTTCCAATCACTCGAGAGTACTTTATCTGAGAGATACTTTCTCCTTAATTGTTTGATAGATGTTGACTCATATCTGTCGGTGTCCATTCCAACGCAATATCATCCTTGGTGAATTTCTCAAGAATCTTGTCCACGTAGTAGGACAAACTAAGAACAAGCCCTAAGTGAACAGTTGTCATGAGTGCATAACCCCAAAAGAATTTGGGAAGACTTGCACGATCCATCATCGATCTAACCATGTCTAATAAGGTTCGGTTTCGCCTTTTCGATACACCATTGTGTTGTGGCGTATAAGGCGGAGTCCATTGAGACAATATTCCATTGTCCCTTAGATAATCTTGAAACTCTTGACTTAAGTATTCACCACCTTGATCGGATCAAAGTATCTTAATACTTTTGTCAAGTTATTTCTCTAATTCATTTCTGAATTCTATGAACTTTTCAAAGGCTTCATACTTGTGTTTCATCATATACACATACCCAAATCGAGAGTAATCATCGATGAAAGTAATGAAGTAGCTATAACCTCCTAGTGCATGAGTTGACATTAGTCCACATATATCGGTATGTATAAGACCAAGTAACTCTTTAACTAGTTCATCTTTTCTTGAAAAAGGTAACTTTGTCATCTTTCCTTTTAAACATGAATCACATGTATCAAATAAATCTAATTCAAATGATTCGAGAATTGTAATCTTTTACAATTCGGACATGCATTTCTTGCTTATATAACCAAGGCGACAATGTCATGAGTAGGAGGTTAACTGAGCATCCTTTCAAGCGCGTTTGTTGCTCATTTTGATATTGAATACGCCACCGGATATAGATCGGAGATTATGTCGTGCCTGCAGATTTTATGGTGCTGGACATGGAAGAAGATATGCATATCCCCCTCATACTAGGGAGACCTTTTCTAGCTACAACCTGTGTCATAATTAACGTCAAGAACCACCGACTTTCATTGATGATAGGGGGAGAGAAAGTTGAATTTGATTGGTCTAAAGCTATTAAATTACCATCTGAAGTGGATACTTATTACAGTGTCGAAGTGTTACATAGAGTTGTACAAGAAGAGATAGAAAGTAGGGTATTGAATGATGATGCATATGGAGATGAGAGGGATTTTGACTCCTCACGGCGGATGGATAAAAATCCAGATTTATTTTGGGTTGAAGAGAGTTTTGAAAATTCTAAGCTAGGAAAAAATGGAGAAACGAAGGTAAAAGCTCCTCTTGTCGATCTGAAGCCACTTCCTTCGAAACTTAGGTATGAATTTCTCGGACCAAGTTCTACATACCTTATGATTGTGAATGTTGATTTGAATGAGTCAGAAACTCAGAAGGTACTTGGGGAACTCCTATTGCATAGAAAAGTCCTGGGATATACCATTAAAGATATAAAAGGAATTAACTCATCTTTGTGCATGCATAGAATTGTATTTGAAAATGATTATAAATCTTCAGTAGAATATCAAAGATGGTTGAACCCGAATTTAAAAGAGGTAGTCCAAAAAGAGATATTGAAATTGTTGAATGTAGGAGTGATCTACCCAATTTCAGATAGTGAATGGGTGAGACTAGTTCATATGGTCCCAAAAAAAGGGGGATGATAGTAGTAAAGAATAAGAAAATGAGTTGATTCCCACTAGAATGGTCACAGGATGGTGAATATGCATTGATTATAAAAAACTGAACAAGGAAATAATAAAATATCATTTCTCCTTTTGATCAAATGTTAGAGTGATTGGCCAAACACTCACACTATTACTATTTAGATGGATATTCGGGTTTCTATCAAATTCTAATTCACCCAAGTGATCAAGAGAAGATTACATTTACTTATCCATATGGTACATTTGCTTACATGAGAATGCCCTTTGGCTTTTGTAATGCCCAACTCTTTTTCAACGATGCATGATGTTTATCTTCTATGACTTTATTGAAAATATAATGGAGGTTTTTATGGATGATTTTTTTGTATATGGTACCAATTTCGATTCATGCTTGACAAATCTCTCTAAAGTCCTACAAAGATGTGAAGATGTTAACTTGATTTTAAATTGGGAGAAATGTCATTTTATGGTTAGAGAAGGGATAGTTTTGGGACATATAATTTTTGAATGGGGCATTGAAGTTGATAAAGCAAAATTTGAAGTTATCCAGAGGTTAGCTCCCCCAATAAATGTGAAGAGAGTGAGGAGTTTCCTTGGGCATGTTGGATTCTATCGACGGTTCATAAAAGATTTTTCTAAAATCTCCAAACCTTTGACTAATTTACTTTTGAAAGATGATGTTTTTAATTTTAACCTGAAATGTTTGGAAGTCCTTTTGAAATTATGTGTTATGCTAGTGATTTCATAGTTGGAGCAATGTTGGGGGAGAGGAAAGACAGAAAGCTATATGTCATACATTATGCAAGCAAGATTCTAGATGATGCTCAAGTAAATTATGCCACTATTGAGAAAGAATTGTTAGCTGTGGTATTTGCATTTGACAAATTCATGTCATATTTGGTAGGATCGAAAGTGATAGTTTATACAGATCATGTTGCAATCAGATATTTATTGAACAAGAAAGATATAAAGCCCCGACTCATTCAATGAATATTATTGCTTCAAGAGTTTGATATGAAAATTAAGGATAAAAGTGGCTCAGAAAATCCAATAGCGGATCATCTTTCTCGATTGAACCATTATGATGAAGATGGGAAGGATAATGGCTTACCGATTAATGATTCTTTTCCTGATGAGTAACTTTTAGTAGTTAGAAGTTTAGATGCTCCTTGGTACGCAGACCTAGTGAATTTTTTAGCATGTGGGATCTTACACTTGGAGCACACCTATCAATAGAGGAGGAAATTCTTCGTGGATGCTAAATATTTTATTTGGGATGAACTATTCTTACATAACAGATGTGCAGATGACATCTATAGAAGATGTGTTCCAGACAAGGAGATTTGAGATATCCTTCATCACTGTCACTCTTCTGCTTACAGAGGTTATCCCGGAGCAATGAAAATTGCAACAAAAGTTCTTCAAGAAAGATTCTATTGGCCTCATATCTTCAAGGACACTAAGGATTTCGTAATGGCATGCGATCGCTGCCAAAGGACAGGAAACATCATCGGAAGACATGAAATGTCATTAAATTCCATCTTAGAAGTTGAACTTTTTGATGTCTCGGAGGTGGATTTTATGGGTCCTTTTCCCACATTCGGGGTGAACAAATATATCTTGGTAGTTATTGATTATGTTTCTAAGTGGGTGGAGGTCATTACATCTCCATTATGTGATGTCAATATCTTGATCAATTTATTCAAAAAGGTCATTTTTCCTAGATTTGGAATCCCACGAGCAGTGATTAGCGATAGAGAATCTTACTTTATTGAAAGGTAATTTAGAAATATACTCAAGAAGTATGAAGTTAATCATAAGATAGCCACGCCATACCATCCTCAAACAAGTGGGCAAGTAGAAATATCAAACAGAGAGATCAAGAGTATTTTGGAGAAGACAGTGTTAATATCTCAGAAAAATTGGTCCCTTAAACTAGATGATGCTTTGTGGGCATACCAGACTGCTTATCAAAACTCCCAAAGTAATGACGTCATTTCGGTTAGTCTATGGGAAGTCTTATCACCTCCTGGTGAAATTGGAGCATAGAGCTTATTAGACCATTAAACAACTATATTTTGATCTAAAGATGGCTGGAGAGAAGAGGAGACATCAATTGAGTGAATTGAAAGAAATCTAGCGAGATGTGTATGAGCATGCCAAATCATACAAGGAAAGAACTAATATATGACATAATAAGCATATCATGAGGAGAGAATTCAATGAAGGTGACTCGGTGTTGTTATTCAATTCAAGACTTAAGTTTTTCCCTGGAAAATTAAAATCAAGGTGGTCGGTGTTATATTTGAGAGGTGTCATAAGGAAATCACCTTATGATTTGTATATATTTATTGGATAAATATGAGTACACATTCTATATATGTTTGATTGGATCTTAAACTCATTTACTGAAAGTCCGCAATACAATTTATAATATGATAGAACTTGTGATTGGATCACAACTAGTGAGCATCTCTACATGTGTAATTATGAATGTATTGAAATATTTCCTAGTCGATAAATTGGTGAGTTTAGACATCATCGATTTTGTGAGATTAGCACGATTTATACTCTTTAGCTTATCCAAGCAGCCGCTCCTCACTGGCTAGAGACATTGAGATGTATCAATTGATCGATACTCCAATTTCAACCTTTGTAAGACTGAAATTTCCTTTTGCTAAGAGAACCCATGTCTCGTGACTTCCTTGTCTGTATGGTACAAGTCAATCTTAACTAACCAAGACTTCTTCTTTACCTAGTATATCCTCAACCTATTAAGATTTCTTTTTCCTAGATACTTTTTATCTTTGGGACTTCACCTATTGCTTAGTATCTAGCCATTGTCGATTTAGTAGGAATTCTAGCCCGTTGCCTAGCCTTAGGTTACTCTTGACCTATCAAGACTTCTACTGCAGATAATCCACTTCTTTAGGATTTCCAACCTTATTTAACATCCGATCACTCTTGACCTGTCAAGACTTCATCCTTTACTAATTAAACAGTCAATATTCCATGATCTATTTGGACTTTCATTACTGTCAAACATCTATTCACCTCTAATCTGCTTGAACTTCTCATTTATTATATGATATTTAGTTATCCTTGACATGTTAGGGCTTTATCTCTTACCAAACATGTAATCCACCATAACCTACCTAGACTTTATCACGATCAAGTATCCAATTACCCTTAACCTGCTTAAACTTCTCATCTAGTGCATGTCATTTAGTCACTCTTGACCTATCAGAACTTCCTTCAACTGTCCTACATCCAATCACCCTCAACCTTTTAAAACTTCCCATCATCTGCCTACACCGGTTAGACTTTTAACTGGCAAGTGTTTAGTCTACCTCACCCACTTGAACTTCTTCATAATCAAATATGTTAATCAAATATCAAAACTTAATTTGAACCTTGTCAACTTTGATTAGGGTCAATTGTACCAACAGTTCTATCTTGAAGATCATAATAACTAATGATCTTTTTAATAATATTATTATATGTTAATATATTTTTATTCTATTGTACATATCTTTAATTCGAATATGTTCAAATACTCAAATTTCATTTCCAACCGAGTTCAATCCATAGTTATTTGTATTATTTAACTTCAAATCAAATTTGAATATTGCATATACTTTTTGAGCTCGAACTTGAATATTAATATTTTTATAATATTTGATTCAATTATATTCATTTGCATTAATAAGTAAGTAATATTGATGATGGCGATACATATAAAAGAAAAGGCAATAATAATAAGTTAGAGCTTCCTTAAGAATGAGAATTTAACACCCTAAAGAAAGAAATATGATGGGAGAATATTCTTGTTTATGGAGGACTTTAACTCATCTCACATGGCCTTGAACCTGAAGGAGCTCAGCATCAACATGATAAGGAAATATGATTGGGCATGAAATTGACAAGGGAGTAGATATGATAATTGCATATCAACCAAAGTTTTCGATCATTAATCAGTCGCTAACTGCAAATGGTGACCAAATTAGCGATCGAAATTTCAATTGCTAAACTTGGTTATTCTTGTAGTGTGATACCACTAATATCAACCCATTTAGATCAGCAGGACGTGTTAATTTACATGATCATTTATTTATTTTTATGAAATGGATCTTGAAATCTATATATTTTATATAGCTGAGCTTGATGAAAAAGTCATTGCAATTATTTTGCATATATTGATTTCTCTTTTCTTTCCCTTCTTTGTGAAAGCACTCAATTTATTTGATGATGGAATATTATTATGCTTTGTATTTATAGATAGAGAGAGGACCAATATATGTATATAACTTCTTTATTTCCATGCATCCATCATGTATCGGTTATAATAATTATTATTATTATTTGCATCCGTTGCATTTTTAGAGAGGACCATATCTTTCATTTCAAAATTTTTAGAGAGAAAGTCTCTTGTCTTAAGCAACATGTCCAAATCATTAGTAGCAAGTAAGATATCATCAACATATAAGACTAAAAATATAATTTTGCTCTCACTAACTTTTCGGTATATGCAATTATCAAGAATATTTTCTTTAAAACCAAAAGATGTGATGGTATCATTAAACTTAATATACCATTGTCTAGAAACTTGTTTAAGTCCATATATTGATTTCTTAAGTTTACATACTAAATGACCTTTTCCTTCAATTGAAAAACCTTCAGGTTGGTCCAAATATATTTCTTCTTCAAGATTACCATTCAAAAAGGTTGGTTTCACATCCATCTGGTGTAACTCTAAATCATAATGAACCACCAGTGTCATGATAATACGTAATGAGTCTTTCTTTGAGACAGGTGAAAATGTCTTTTTATAATCAACGTCATCTTGTTGAGTGTATCCTTTAGCAACAAGTCTAGCTTTATATCATTCAATATTACCATTCGAGTCACACTTGGTCTTAAAGACCCATTTGCATCTAACTCGTTTGGAACTTTTTGGCAATTCAATAATATCCCAAACATCATTTTCACACATGGATTGCAATTCTTCTTTCATTGCATTGATCCATTTATCTAACTTTGTACTTTCTATGGTTTGTGAACATTAAACTGGATCTTTATAAATTCCAAAATCAAATTCTTGCAAATAGTTTTCATAATTATTTGAAATAACAGCTTTTCTTATTCTTTGAGATCTTCTCAATGATATTTCTTGTAACTCATTTGCATCAAGTCTTTATGAGTTAGTATCTTCAAGGGATATTTTATGAGTTAGTATGTTCGGTATTGATATGACGTTCTTCAACAACTGGAACAACTTTTGGAACAACATTGGATGAAGGAATATTTACAGATAAAGGAATATTTATCTTAACTTTCTTTATATCCACATTTTGTTGTTCGTCGCTACCACTAACTTCACTATTCTCAAGGAATTTTGCATTACTAGTTTCTACTATTCTTGGATTATGGTTAGGACAATAAAATATATATCCTTTAGATTTCTCTGGGTAACCAATAAAGTAACCACTAACTGTTTGAGAATCTAATTTTCTTTCACGTGGATTATAAACTCTTGCTTCCGTCGGACAACCCCAAACATACAAGTGTTGCAAGCTAGGTTTCCTATTTGTCCACAACTCAAAAGGAGTTCTTGGAACTGCCTTAATAGGAACTCTATCAAGCAAGTACATTGTTGTTTTTAAAGCATGCATCCATAATGATTTGGGTAATGATAAATTATTCATCATACTCATAACCATATCCATTAATGTGCAGTTACACCTTTCTGTCACACCATTTTATTGAGGTGTATATGACATAGTATATTGTGCACATATGTCATGTTTTTCAAGAAGTTTTGCAAATGGATTTGGACGTTGTCTAGTTTCATCATACTTCCCATAGTATTCACCTCCTCTATCAGATCTTATATTTTTCACTTTCTTGTCGAATTGTCTTTCAACCTCATTAATGTAGATTTCAAAAACATCTATTGCTTGAGATTTTTCTTTAAGGAAATAGGCATATCCATAACATAAAAAGTCATCGATATGTGATAAAATACTTTTTCCACCAAAAGATAAAGTATCAAAAGGTCCACATACATCAGTGTGTATTATTTCAAGAAGCTGAGTGCTTTTGGTGGCTCTTTTCTTATTATGTCTGATTTGTTTTCCTTTAATACAATCCACACATAAACCAAGATCGGTAAAATCTATATTATGTAGAATTTCATTCTTTACCAATCTTTCTATTCTTTCTTTGGATACATGACTCAAATGCTTATGCCACAAGAAAGCGGAACTTTCATTAAGCATATTGCACTTAATTCCAATATTTTGATGCATAGTAAGTAAGGATTCAACAAATTTATTATCAAGTTTTAATTTATATAAACCATTAGTAAGAATTTCATAACCAATAAGTCTTGAATTCTTAAATAAATTAAAACAACCTTTTCCAAAATTAAAACCAAAAACAAAAACATCAAGTTTTGAAAGAGAGATAAGGTTCCTTAAAATTAAAGGTACATAAAGAGTTTGTAATAGGTCTAAATGATAGCTAGTATCTAAGACTAAACGATAAGTCCCTATGCCTTCAATTGGAGCCTTCATATGAGTTCTCATATACAGGAAATTCTCAGTTTGGTTTGTGGTTTGGATTGTAAGAAATTCCTGCATCATATTGGATACATGAGTAGTAGCATCAGAATCAAATCACCAAGTATTATAAGGAACATCAATCAAGGTTGATTCGAAACAAACATAAGTTTTTAATATACCTTTCTTTTCAAACCAAGCCTTGTGTTTAAGGCAATCTTTCTGATAGTGTCCTTCTTTCTTATAGAAATGACACTTATCATTATTGTGTTCCTTCTTATCAGCCTGAGGAGCTTTAATAGGTCTTTTCTTTTTCTTAAAACTTTTAATTTTTGCTTTTAGTGCTTTACTAGCTCCTTGAGTAGTGAAGTTGATAGAATGACTTCCCAAATTCTTAAGCTTGTTTTCCTCTTGAATAAGTTTGCTTATCAATTCATTAACATTCCACTTTTCCTTAATAGTGTTATAGTTAATTTGAAAAGCACCATATTCAAGAGGTAATAAGTTCAGAATAAACTGAACCAAGAAGGAGCCATCCACATTCATTCCTAAAGTCTTTAATCTTGCTACAATATTAGTCATCTCAATGGTATGTTCTTGCATACTACGCGACTCATCAAACTTTATGATCGTGAGTTGTGCCATTAATGTACTAGTGAGTGACTTATCAGCATAACGAAAATGTTCTTCCACAAACTTCAAATATTCCTTTGCATTTTCTATTTTTGGAATGATAGTCTTAATGTTGTTTGCGATAGTCATTCGCATAAACATAAGGCTTAATCTATTAGACCATTCCCAGGATTTATATTTGGACTTTTCTTCACATTGCTTGAATCAGTAATAATAGTGGGCTTTTTCTTTTAGTAGTGTCAAGTCAAGATCTAATACATCTAAATGAAAATTGACTTGCTCACTCTATTCAGAAAAGCTCAAACTATTAGACACAGTAATAGAAGAAGCTTGCGAATGAAGAGAAATTACTGCAAATTAGATCTACAGATTCAGATAAAATATTAAAATATATTATAATATACCTTTGGGCTAATATTATAATATATTATCAAAAATTAAATGCCTTCGAACATACTAAGAAATTAAAATCTTTAATCAAATACATATGTCATCTTTTGATAAACAAAATATATTTGGTTCAAGAATTTTAATTTTCTTCATTTATGTCACCAATCATAAATTAATTGTTCTTTGAAAAAAATCATAATTTTAATGATCAATGAATGTCATTTATTTATCCATTATTTTTTTTAATAGGAATTTCATAAGTATTATAAATAAATAATTATTCTATGCATGATATTTAATTATTCTAGTTTGGTCACTTTGGTGATCACAAACTATCTTAATTAATATAAAATCATACATATATTTATATCATAATTATAAGTCATCTTAATTATCTTTAAAATATGCATGCATATTACCATCATTAATTGAATTCATAAATTATAATAAATGAATGCATAAATTTATTATGCCATGCATTATTAAAGATACTAGTTATTATTATATGAATAACATACGTTTGAAAAATGAATTTGGCTATGCAACATAATTAATAGAAGAAGTCTATTATATGTTTCATCTCATTAATGCATATATTAATTTATAATTCAACATAATAAATTCATATATGAAAATATTTAGATTTCATAACGTAGCTATGATAACACATGTTAATTTACATGATCATTTATTTATTTTTATAAAACGGATCTTGAAATCCATATCTTTTACCTACCTGAGCTTAATGAAAAAATCATTATAATTATTTTACATATATTGATTTCTCTCTTCTTTCCCTTCTTTATCAAAGCATTTAATTCATTTCATGATAAAACATTATGATGCTTTGTATTTATAGATAGAGAGAGAACCAATATATATGTATATAACTTCTTTATTTCTATGCATCCATCATCATGTATCAATTATAATAATTATTATTATTATTTGCATCCGTTCAATTGCATTATATGAAATTATTTTAGTTTTAATTTCATATACAATTTTTAAGATCAATAATATTAAATAATTATTATTATCTAACATGACGTACGTAACCCTATTTAAGTTAGCTCAGACTCTTAATTGCCCCACACAACTCGACATCTGAAGTTCCCCATATAGCTTGATTTCTTAGACTCCTCATGAAACTCAACTTCACAAGTTGTACATGTAGTTTGGCCTCCAAAAAAAAGCTCATGCGATTTAGTACTTGGACTCTAGCTAGCTCTCCCCCTCCGATCACTTTAAGCTCTTCGAGCTCCCTATACCAAAGCTCGATCTCTCAGATTCTTCATTTTAATTACTAGCATACTTGCATGCAATAATTAGACATGTCCTCTAATATGACAAATATAGAGTTTAGATGTAGATCTTTAGATGCATGTGAATGAAAAAGAGATAGAGAGAAAAGCGACTCCATTGTTAATAAAATTTTAGTCTCACATTAAAAATTTTAAGATAAGTTTGTTGGTTTATATTATATCACAAACATAGTAGTTATGAACAAATACATGGAGAGAGACTCTCTCTCACGCATGGGCGTGCGGGTGTAAATCCAGGGCCTAGATTTGTATTGGACTAAATTGACTCATGTGCGAATATGACCGAACACATGTTGAATGTCTGATTTGAACGGTCACTATTGATGGCCAATAATGAATGAATATTACTCGACCATTCAATACAACAGAGGACATTCCGCTTTCCACTCTGTGCGGACCAACGGAAGCTCGGTCAAACCAGCCTCGCTGACAGATTGAGATTATCTGCTGAGACAACTCAACAGATAAGTTAAAAATTAAATTTTAATTTTAATTCAATAATTTCTCCTTTCAATAAAATTGTCGAACACTTATAAATATTCAATACCTAAATAACCTAATCTGATATGAGGATTTTGAATAATGATATGAGTATCTAACTTTAATCTCTCTTCTCCATTTTCATTTTATTATATTAACTTAAGAATCAAATCAATCTCTAATGTATACTTTTTATTTAGAGGATAGTCATATTATTGTGTATATATAGGAGGCAAGTAGAATGATGGGATGATTACGTTGAGACAGCAAAACAGTCATTTTCCGAGGGACAAGTGACTTCACCCGGAACCACCCTAGGCAGGGCGGGAGATCCTGTAGGACCCATGTCATGCAGTGTGGTAAAGTTAAGTAAGGTAAGGTAAAGGTAAAGGATGATATGAAGTAACTTAACTTTGATTCCTTCTGCTGCAGCTCATTATTGTTCGGGCCATTGTGCACTGGCTAGACAGACAATCGACACCACGCGCATACAGCTAAGTCTGTGAGCCCACGAAAACATGTGACTCGAAGATATTCAGGTTTGTTAGATATTTTGATTAATCATTGCTTCATATCTTCTGCTTCATTCCCCACTTGTCTCCTTACACTGGACATTAATTTATATCGTTTGTCTTGTTTTATTAAACAAATGCACTATTTTACTTCAAGGTCCACATATAAGAGAAAAGATGAATTATATAATGTCCTGTTTACTTTGGAAGACGGACTTAAAAATAAAGAAAATTTTCCGTTCAAAAATGAATTATATAATGTCTTGTTTATTTGGGAGGGTTGATTTAAGAACCCAGAAAAGTTTTCTACAGAAAAAGTTTTATGGTGTTTATTTAAATAAAAAAAAGATGAATTACTCATCATTTTCGTTATTTATTTATTATAAAATAATATACTGATGTATTATGAATATATGAATTAATTTTTAGACATTTTTGTATCCGTCCAAATCGAACGAAAATGATATTTCTTCCTTTGTCACATCTCCACTCTCAATCACGTGAGCCACAAACAATCACAGGCCGCCTCATGCGGCCGCAAGCACTGGTATAGCCAGGATTTCAAACTAGAGGGGCGATTTTAAAAAATTTAAAATATTAATATAGGTCAAATTTTATAATTCAAAATTTTAAATTTCGAATTTTAAAAACTGAAAACAAACTTAAATTCGATTTTTTTTTACCTTAGTCCTTGATTCTAGTTGAAACAATGATTCATCGATCCCCAGATCTTATCATGACTCAAAGTCGAAGAATTATTTATGATCTCGCTTTCTCATAATATTTAGCATTTCGTATGAGACCTTCATTCCAATCTAAATAATCATCCTAACTAGTACCTAATAAAATAAAATTTATATTTTATAATTTTTCTTCAATTAATAAAATATAAAAGAAAAAAGAATAACTTACTCCGCTTGTTGTTGTGGTTGGACAAATGAGAAAAAAGAGTTGCTTGTAAAGGGCAGCTCATTATAAAAATTAAAAAAAAATCGTTGCTTTTAAGAAAAACATAGAAGCGGGAGAAAGAAACAAAAGAAGAAAACTTCACCTTCTTCATTAGCAACTTCAACTAGCTTCGATGAGTTTGACAATGACACAAAAAGAGTAAGGTAAAAGGTAAGGCAAAATAAGGTTATTCTTGTTGTGCCAATAGAACCCTAGAAAACTCGAGAAGAGGAAGAAGATGCGAGGGGCGAGGGCTGCTCTTATTATTGGAAGAGGGCAATAGTTGATTCTGCATTTCTTGCCTACTAGAGAAGAGAAAGGAGCTTGAGAAGAGGAGAGGAAAAAACTGTAGGTTTACTATCGTTGAGAAGAGAAGGAGAAGAAGGAAATGGAGAAAAAGAGGAAGGAAAAAATAAAAAAGAGGAATAAGTGAAGGCACGACGGTGGCGTATGACACGACAAGAGCTACAACGTGTGTAGGGAAAAAAGGGAGAGAGAGAAAAATGAAAGAGAATGTTTCATCAAAAATACTCTAATTCGTTTTAAATTAATTAAACTCATTTAGACCTTAAACTTGGTTCGGTCATAACTTGACAAAATCAACTCCAAATCAATTCTGGTTTAAATCAACGTAATCCTTATCTCCGTGCCTACGCATTGAATTTAGTTCAAACCTGATCTAATTTTAATTTACACTACAACAAAAATACTCATAAACAACAGATTTTATCCATTGTCTTTGTCATTTAAAAATTATTGTAATTGACACTGTTATTAAAAGTGCACTAAACGACAACAATTTTAAACCGTTGTTTTTTAATACTAAAGACAACATTTTCGTAATGTTTAAAATATGTTGTCTTTTAGTGCGATAGATAACAGTTCTGTAACAGTTTTAAACTGTTATCTTTTAATACTAAAGAAAACAGTTTCGCAACGTTTAAAAATCGTTGTCTTTAGATGCTTTTGACAATAGTTAAACACCATTGTCTTTCTTGAGGACCTCAATGTTAGATAATAATTCAACAATAGTTTACATTATCTTTAATTACTTTTCACAACAGTTTAAAAATCGTTGTTTGTCTTGATTAGAAAATATTTTAAGAACAGTTAAACACAACCAAAACATAATAAAACCAAGGACAATCAACTAATTAACACAAACACACACATGAATATTAATAATTAAGTTATTTCTAGTTGGTACATATTGTACACTACAACAATTCCACATGATGATAATAAAAGTATATTTTTTACAAGACGATTGAAGTAGATCAAATAATTTTGTTGTTAACAAGCCTAAACACCAGAGTCAATAGAAGAAAGATGAAAAGTAAAACAATACTATAGTACAACACAGATACCATACAATAGCAACCTGAATTAGTTCAAATGCAATTGAAGGTGAAATATCAACACCCTTTTGGTAGCACTCAAAAGTAGTAGAATTATCCATTGCTTCATGTTTCATTGCTCGTGCAAGATTTTCTCTCCTAACCCTGTATCAATTGCAGTTAGCTAAAGAGGAAAAGCATTTTACATATATCTTTTAAATAATCAAAAAGTGAGATCAGCTTCAAACATATTGAAAAGCACTTAAACCACCTATACTAAAAGAAAAAACATATAGTACCTTTCACTATACATGTTCTACGATTTATATTTCTTAATTAGTAACTGTATTGGCCTTCCTCCTTTCAAGTATTGGTTTACATGATAGAAAGTGAAATAAACTATCAATCATTTTTGTGTACCTTGACCGCTTGGTTTCCTATTCAATCTTTATTGGTAGAATCCCACCATCAAATACAAGAATAGGTTTGACTCCATGATGCCCCAACAAATTTACTCTCTACATGCAATATTCAATGTGCATATACATTGCCTATATCGGTAAGATGCATAACATGGTAGAAATTAAAATTATAAGGTATTATGTTGCCAAATAATCATAAGAAGTCCCTACAGTAATTATTAACTATAGTAAAAAAAATGCAACATTATTGATAATGAAGAGATAACATTCTCACTAATTCTAATTTTAGTGCAATAAAATGTGCATGATATATGCCAACATTGTTTAGGGAAACTGATAAAAAAAACTTTAAAAAATCATATAAATGTAAAAAACCTATATTTCAATACTTATGAAATTTACATGATTATGTAACCAATTAATATACGTTCGGTTGTGCTCATCTTGTAACCACCTTTTAGACTTAGCCTTATGATGAAATATTGCATTCAAAAATGACATATGTTCCCTGATGAAATGATTAGGGATAAGTTAACCAATTGAATGTAAGAAAAGTGCAAGAAAGTATTAATAAGTTAGAGAAAATACTCGATATAAGGATCAACATCAACATCATTTTCCAATACATAACGATGTGCTTGATCCAACTCAATATGACTAATGGAGTGCATTATTGAACCAGATAGAGGCTTAGTGAGTTGTACTCGATGATGCCTTGATGGGATCCCAATTGTATGTACACTAAACATGTAGTCCGAGAAAAATTTCACAACTTCTTCAACAATATAACTTTCGGTTATACACTCTTCAGGCCAATTGTGATTTCGCACATAGCCTTTCAAGATCTTCAATCTTTCAAATGGGTACATATGTCTATACCAAACCGATCCACACAATTTGACCTCCCACATAAGATGAACTGTTAAATGAATCATTATATCAAAAAAAGATGGAGAAAAATATTTTTCAAGTAAACATAATAGCATCACAATCTCTTTTTGAAGATCATCCAACTTTGAAACATCTATTATTTTATTATATAACACATTGAAGAAGCCACACAACCGAATGGTAGTATCTCTAATATGTTTAGGCAAGACACCACGGACAGTCACTGGAAGCAATTGTTGCATCAAAGTGTGGATAGTCGTGTGACTTAAGGCCAACAAGTTTCAAGTCCTTCATCAACACAAGGTTTTTAACATTGGATGAGTAACCTATAGGGACCTTTATTCCAAACAAAGAATTGCAAAAAAATAATTTCTCAGCCTTACTTAGTGTATATGTCACTCCCCGGGAGGATATTTATCCGACGAAAATCAGACAGCACCTCCCCTGTACGGCGGACAATTTCTTGCATACATGATACATCTAATACCTACAAAATATCCCACACGGGTATATACATTCATGCAGTATATAAAATAGTAGAAATACCATACCCGGGTATGCACAACCACGCAGTGTATATAAAATAGTAAAAAAAAAATGGTCCACACGACCAGAAGACCAAACTTTACCATTTGCGAGCCGGCCCCGCTTCAACACCAAGTACACTATCGGAAATATATCCAAAAAATCCCATATAGATAAATAAATATAATACAAGAGAAAAATACAAATGCGGAAGCTGAAAGAAACCATAACTTCGAAGATAAATTCGAAAGTCGATGTGATAGGGATAGCGCGGGCAGATATTCTCCAAGCGACCCAATCAACAACCTACTAACAGAAACAACAATAAAAAGCAGGGGTCGTGAGTACAAAGGGAATACTCAATGGATATAAGACAGATAGTGCATGATCAATAACAAGTACAATAACTCAAGAATGTACAAGGGACAAAAGATATGCAGTCTCATAGAAAGAAATCAACTCACCATCGTATGTTAATAATACCCGTATGCCAAAACTATACCTGCACCCTACTCCACTGTAAATAGTATCAAGAGTAGTACCAATAATACAGAATATGGGTACAACATCTCACATGTGTGTACCCTTAATAATCAAAATAGGTACAACATCTCCTATGCATGTACCGTCAATAACCAGCATAAATACAACATCTCATATGCGTATATCG
>JBBUKS010000008.1:10548252-10587697 GCA_038050645.1 Hedychium gardnerianum | reverse complement strand
GAAGGTGGTTGTTTCTGATTATGTGATCAATTTATCCTGTTTTCTAGTCACTCGGGAATATGGATGGACTGCGAACATGGAGAGTATCATTGAGGCTGCAACTCATCCGATCATGTCTTGCGGAATTGCTACAGGCTTAGACCTTGTCTTATTCAAAAGCCCTAGACGTTATCTAATCCGCAACACTAGTCGTATCTTCGTGAGTGAAGAGTCTTTGCTATCTAATAGTGAGGTAAAAGTTCAGCATTTGCTAGTAAATTTTATTGAATTGATACCAAAAGACCTTTCTTTGGGCTACCACCTGAAATTACGCTTAACTCGAGGATGAATTTTTTTCAACCCCAGACGACTAATGATCCGAAGTTTTTTATTATTATTTTTGATAATTTTCATTCTTTTAGTATTTAAGATATTTTTGGTAATTTTGATAATTTTTTGGTATTTTAGATATTTTTGATAATTTCTATCTTTTTTGAATTTTTGAATTTTTAGTCTGTTTAGAGATTTTAGAATTATGATTTTTTTTTTAGGATTCTTTTTCTTTCTTCACAAGATATGAATTGCGGTCTATATATTAGGATTTCTTTTCTTTATTTGAATTTTAGGATTATGAGTCTTTTTTTTGTTAGGATTCTTTTTCTTTCTTTACAAGTCAGGAATTGAGGTTTATATATTGAGATTTATTTTTTTTCTTTGTGTCTTAGGGTTGAAGTCTATATAAGAGTCATGTTTAGTTGTTTAAAGAGAATCCTCTATTATGATATAAAAAATTTCTTTTCTTGGAAAGACTTAGAGGACGGCGGTTATCTCTTCTTGTATTCTCCTCAAATCCCCTCTTCTCGTTAGCTCGCAGGATAATCGCAATCTTACTCGGGGCATCATTTCTCAACCCTCCCATTGTCCATTGCTACTACAAACCCTCCTCGAGTCCCCTCGGGCCTTGTCCTCCTGCAGTGACTAGCACTAGCGGTGCTTAGCCTCAGTCCTCTCCTCTCCTACTCTTCATGCAACCCTCGTCGCTCAGGCCCCATCTGCGACTCCCACCCCAATCCCCATCTCCGACTCGCGTCATCTCCCATCAGCCCTTTCCGTCCCCTATCGTCGTTGTTTCAAAGGTTCTACCTCAGTGTCAGTGACTTGCTCTACTTCCATGATCTCTCATGGCACGACCTCTCCCTCGTCGCCGACAACAAAAATCCGATTAGTGTATATTCTAGAACTCGATGTCAAAGAATCAAAAATTATCATTTTAGGATATATTATTTAGAATGATTCATCATGAATGGATCTTTTAATCAACATTTCGATATTTAGGTTGCTTAGTATTTGATCATGATTCATGAATAATTAATTCAACTTTATGTATGTATTTCGATGAAAATTATATGTTTATAATTGTAGATGTCAATGCAAGAAGATATATCAAATATGAATATTGATAATAGTTGTTCGATATCATAATTTGGTCCTTCCGTGGAAATAAAAACTTCTACAAATTCTAAGGAAAGGTTATCAAGCGAAAAATAATAAGATCAAGAAGTGAGGTATGAGATTATTTCACAAAGTTTACTAGTGAAAATAAGGAGATTAAAGTCAAATGCAAATATTGTGACAAGGAATTTTTTGTGATCCATATAATAAGAATAGAACAATAAACTAGAGATCTCATATGACCTCATATAAAAAACACTCTCATGTTGTTGAAACAACTCAAGCACAACTAGGTGCAAGAGAGCGTGAGGCGTGTCTAACTTCTTAGAAATTTGATCAAGATGCATGTAGAAAAACCTTAGCTAGAATGATTATAATGGATGAACTCCCTTTTAAATTTGTAGATAGAAATGGGTTTGCAACATTTATGGATATATTATATCCAAAGTTTTCAATTCCTTCAAGATGGACAGTTGCACATGATTGTGTTGAATTATATATACAGTTGAAAAAGAAAAATTAAAAAATTTATTATATGATTCATCACAAAGAGTTTGTATGACCACTGATACATGAACCTCGATTCAAAGAATCAACTATACGTGTCTAGTAACTCATTTTATTGATAAGAATTGAAAGTTGAAAAGAATTCTCAATTTTTGTTCAATTGCTTGAGAGGTTGGGGAATTAACATAATTTTTACTATTACAATTAATAATGTCAGTTCAAATGACGTTGCCATTAATAATTTCAGAAAAAAATAGCCAATTGGGATTCCACTATTTTGAAGGGAGAATGCATTCATATAATTAATTTCATTGTTGTTGATGGCATAAAAATATAAATCAATCCGTGATGTTGGTCAAGAATGCGATTAAATATATTAAGCAATGCCCTGCTAGATTAGAAAGTTTAAAAAATGTGTAGATTGAAAAAATTGAAAGCAAAAATTTATTATGTTTAGATATACCAACTAGATGTAATTCAACTTTCTTGATGTTGAATTTAGATCTTCGATATACAAATTGACATGTTGTTGTGAATAATAATAAAGAGATGATACTTGGATCGGATGGTAAAAGACTTTTGATGGGAAGCCAACAAATGCAGATTAGAATAATGTAGGTTTTTCGCATCTCTATTGCAAGTTTTTAATGAACTAACATTAAAAGTTTCAAGTTCCTTCCAATACTTTTGCACACGAAATTAATTCTATTCATACTATTTTGAAGGAGTGATAAGAAAGTGATGATCCGGGTGTGTATTCAATGAGTATTAGAATGAAAAATAAATTTGATATGTATTAGGGAGATCCAATCATCAGAAGATGAATAACTTGCTTTATATTGCGATGATGCTTGATTCAAGGCATAAATTGGATTTTGTAGAATTTATGTTGGTTGAAATGTATAGAGATGAAAAGGGTGCAAGAGCAAGAAAGATAATAAATGACACATTGGTATAAGAATTATAAGGAGAAAATGGATCCTTAAGGTACCTCAAGAGTTTCATCTATTCCAATATCAGGTGACAATAATACTGACCCAAAAAGTATGAGCCAAATGGATTTAAAAAGATAATTAATCTTTGCAAAGTATAAGAAGCAAAAGATGTCCTTACAGGACGGGCTGATGGCTAGTATATGGGGTGTTGCCACTATGAAATCTGGGGCTCAAATCTTAGTTAGTAGTCAGGTTCTTGTCATTCTCCAAGTACTGATCATTATTCGGGCTAATAACCACCTGTGATTTACCTCTTCCGTATTGGTTCTGGGATAGGCTGGTGGGGGTGTTGGGGTGAGCGTTTCGCCTTTTGCCATCAAAAAGTAAAAGACACAAATTTTTGTAGTTAGGTTTCTGTCCTTTCCTATGTATTGGTCATTGTTCGGATTAATAGTCATCTGTGATTTATCCTCTCTGTATTAGTTCTGTGATAGACTGATGGGAGCGCTAGGGCGAGAGTTTTGCCTTTTGTCATCAAGAAGTAAAAGACACAATTTTTTTCTGATGGTAATTTGTTAAAATTAGATAAATATCTTAATGAAGTAGTTGAGGAGCATTGAGATATTTTTGGCTCAAATTGTTTGTAATGTGTTAGTCATTTCAATATCAACAATTGCTTTGGAACTCACTTTCAACTGATGGTTAGGTACTTAATTATTTTAGAAATTTATTGACTCTAAGTAGTAGAAAGTTTTATTTTATCCAAAATTGACTTCTAGTTAGTTTGAAGTCATTCAATGTTGAAAAATCTTCAAGGATGTGAAAAAAAATTAAAAACAGTAAATTTTTTCTTTTTAGGAAAAGATAGTTAGATTTTTATTTATAATTATTAATTTGTTTGACTTGTATATCATCATTTTTTTATCAAAATTCTCAAGTAATTTAATGGACTTGTCTTTTTCGACAACGTTTTAAATATTTTATCTGATTTAAAAGTGCATTTACTTGATTTTCTTGTTCATATGGTAAATAACAAATTCTTATTTCTTGGTTATTAGGGACCAGGACAAGAAGTCAAAAACAAAGTAAAATCCCCACGTGACCACGACATGCAATGTACAATTTGATTCATGTGGAATTATATTTATCATCTCTTGATTAGTAAACTTGTAATTTTTAATTCGGAACTTAGGAGTACGCCGAGAGGCTTAAGTTATTGATTTATTGTCAATTTGGAATTTGAAATGGTCATTAGTTTTGCAATGGTGAAATTCGTCATTTTAACGGGTTTTTTTATGATTGTTTCATATCATTAAAAATAAATAAAAAATTAAAATAAATTATCACGTCAGAAAATATTTTCGCCGACTTCATCAAAAATTAATTCTTACTTAATTTTGTAAATCTTCAGTTATGTCTAGAACTTGGAATGGTCATTAGTTTTTTTTAAAAATGAAAGTGGAATGGTCATTAGTGGTTGTATAACTGATTGACAAATTAAAATTTGTTATGTATTTAATTTCGTGACATGGAATGTGTTTAATTCAATTAACATTGTAGTTGTAGGCGTGTAGTGTTCAATGCTCATTGTGGAATTGAGAATGTAAGAAACTAAGAATGTAATTTGATTTGATTAATTATGTGATCTGCAAAAATTTATATAATTAAATTTATTTTGAGGTATTTTATTCAGTTAATTTTGTAAATGCACAGGGAGATTAATTTTGTTAATGTAGGGGGATATTTTTTCTTTTTTCAAGAGCAATTTACAGAACCGTATAGTCAAGTTTTGAATATCTAAACTGCCTACTCAATTTTTTATATTTACCAATTATCAAAATACATAGTCAAATTGTTTTGATTTGAAATTTTAAATTATCTAGTGTATATCTTATATATATATTAAAAAAATGTACAATCAAATATATTTTTTGATTCAATAGATTTGGAAGTGAATATAATATATAGTCTCTATTTATATATGATTGAATGATTCATCCTTATAATAAGAAAATTGAATATCGATTGATAAACTTCATTGATTGGCTGCTAAATCAAGTAAAAAGTATAGTAATTGATTGAGTGTTAAATCGAATAATCAATTGATTAAAAATCGGATAGTGGGACAATAAAATGGAGAGACTAAAGCTCTGTTGCCAACTTAACATACATCAGCTTGAATTATAAAATTATATAACATGAATTACTTAAGAACAAGATTAATGTTAGTTTTCTTTCCTCAAATGAAAATCATAGATAGGAAGCTGTGAGTTGAATTGAATGCTAGTTTCAAAACATTTAGATAATTACAAAACAAGTGACATTAGGAAGAATAGTGGATAGATTGTATGGAAGCTATAACACAAAGAATTGTGTTTGCTTGCTCATTAGAGAACTATTCTGGGTGGCAACCATTCTCTTGGACGTTACATTAGCTCATGGGGTCCAGTTGTGTTGTATATCTATGTCATGGCATTGCAACACCAGAGACACTGTGTTGTATATTATTTCAAGGGCGCTTTCAAAATTGAAAATTCCCAAATCACTTGGCCTACTGGATTCCTCTTGCTCAGTTGTGTTTCACAATTTTTTAAGAATTGCCTACTGTATTATCTTTTTATCTGAGTTGGTGGTGCTTTAGCATTTTTTATGTGACAGTACTATTATGGTCTGATATTTTGTTATTCTCTACAGCATCAAGCAGATGGTGCCAGGATTGTTGTCACTGCTAGATATGCAAGCACTATTGCGCAAAGGTCTTCTGGAGCCATCTTAAGTTGGCTAACTGGGGGAAAATCCAGTCAGCTTCCTCCTCTAGATTTTCCACTTCCTGGCATTACACTTCCTCCACCACTACCTGATTTTGTAGAGCCTGGCAAGACAAAGATCACAACTCTTCCAAACGGTGCAAAAATTGCCTCTGAAACATCACCTGTATGCTTTCAATTAACTCTACATCTACTAGTTACTTTATGCTTTATGTTTTGTGTCCAAATGTAGTCCTAATTGGATACATTTGCTCAGAGCCCAGTTGCTTCCATAGGATTGTATGTCGACTGTGGTTCAGTATATGAGACACCATCTTCATTTGGGGTCACACATTTGCTAGAACGAATGACATTCAATACCACAAGAAATAGGAGCCAATTGAGATTGGTCCGTGAAGTAGAAGTCATAGGTGGAAGTATTGCAGCATCAAGTACACATGAACAGATGGGTTACACTTATGATGCTCTGAAAGCATATGTGCCAGAGATGGTTGAGGTGCTTATTGACAGTGTCAGGAATGCTATTTTTCTTGATTGGGAAGTTAATGAACAAGTATGCTCAAGTATTATTCTTTAATCTTACAATTTTGGTTGTAAATCAGCTTTATGAAAATTGTAGCTTAATAAACTGAAGCCAGAGCTAGGGGAACTCTCTAGCAATCCTCAGGGTTTGCTTTTGGAGGTTGTTCATTCAGCAAGATATTCAGGTAGTTTTAAAAAGTAATACTAAAACTCTCTATCTAGTTGTGCAAATTGTGAGCAAAGCTAATTCTAAGCATGATGAAATGTTGTTAAAGGTGGCCGGAGGAACCTAGATGATGAATGAACACAGCCACAGTGTCTGGTCGGCGATGCTGGTGACCAGAGCAAACAAATAATTGGTCGGAACCGGAGTAGCAAAAACCAAAATAGAAGAAATGAAGAGAGGAAAGTCTGACCTAGGTCCGACCGACAATGATGGCACCAGGCTTGACTTCTCCTCCCTGGCTTGATCTAGTCGAAGCTAGATTGGAGAAGCAACAACTTTGAGAAGGCCTGATCTAACCTAGATCTAGCCAGATCCGACCGCCCGATGGCAAAGGGCGATGACCGGATCGAGAGAGGGAGGAGGGCAACACCGTAACCAATTAGGTTTGCCTCTATAAGGATCCCGGTCCACTCCGACAGTTGTGGCTGCGGCTGATGGTGTTGGTCGGAGGGGAAGGAAAACCCGACGGTGGCTGCTCCGTGGAGAGGGGAAGATCGGGCGAGGCGACGATCGAGTGAGGAGGAAGAGAAGAGAAGCGATCGTTCTCGGTGGAAATGAAAAGGGCAGGAATTATTAAGATATACCTAATTAAATCAATCTACGACGAATTCTAGGATTCATCGCAAATTAGCCCTAATTTTAAAAAATAAGAATTTTTTTTCGAAAATTCATTAAATGACCTAGAGAACTCGGAATTATATGAAACCGGTTCTTATGCGCTCATATAGTTTTCATGATCATGTTCATCATCTTAAATATTTTTTTTCCCATTAATTTTTTTCCATAATTAAATTAACTAAAAAGAGTTTGATTTAATATTTAATCATTGATCACAAATTAATGGGGAACAAATATTTGAGGAAATGGACATGATCATGAGAACTACACGAGTGCATAGGAATCGATTTCATGTGATTCCAAGCTCTCTGAGTCATTCAACAAATTTTCGAAGATTTTTTCTTTTTTTAAAAAAATTAGGGCTAATCTGCGACGAAACCTATAATTCGTCGCTGATTCTACGACAAATTCTAGTATTCATTGCAGAATCTGCGATGAATCTAGCATTCGTCACAGATTAGCCCTAATTTTTTTTAAAAAAATCTTTGGAAATTCGTTGAATGACCTAGAGAGCTCGGAATCACATGAAACTGATTCATATGCGCTCGCGTAGTTCTCATGATCATGTCCATCACCTCAAAAAAAAAATCACCCACTAATTTTTATCAGCGATATTTTAACACGCACTCAACCTAACATATTAAATCAAACTCTTTTTAATATATATAGTATTGTTTTAATTAAATTATTAGCTAATTGAATTCAATCTAGTTAATTGAATTATGAAAAATAATTAATGGTCAAAAAATTATTTGAGGTGATGGACATGATCATGAGAACTACACGAGCGTATAGGAATTGATTTCGTGTGATTCCGAGTTCTCTAGGTCATTTAACGAATTTTTGAACACTTTTCTCTTTTTTAAAATTAGGGCTAATCTACGACGAATCCTGGATTCGTCGCAGATTCTGTGACGAATCCAAGAATTCATTGCAGAATCTGCGATAAATCCAAGAATTCATCGTAGAATCTGTGACGAATCTAGGATTCGTCGCAGATTAGCCCTAATTTTAAAAAAAATGAAAAAATCTTTGGAAATTCGTTAAATGACTTAGAGAACTCGGAATCACATGAAACTGGTTCATATGCGCTCTTGTAGTTCTCATGATCATATCCATAACCTCAAAAAAAAAATTACCCACTAATTTTTTTATCAGTGATTTTTTAACATGCACTTGACCTAACATATTAAATCAAACTCTTTTTAATATATATATAGTATTGTTTTAATTAAATTATTAGGTAATTAAATTCAATCTAGTTAATTGAATTATGAAAAAAAATAATAATAGGTCAAAAAATTATTTGAGGTGATGGACATGATCATGAGAATTACACAAGCGTATAGGAACCGGTTTCATGTGATTCTGAGCTCTCTAGGTCATTCAACAAATTTTTGAATTTTTTTTTAAAATTAGGGCTAATCTACGACGAATCCTAGAATTCGTCACTGATTCTGCAACGAATCTAAGAATTTATCACAAATTCTGCGACGAATTCTTGGATTTATCGTAGATTAGCTCTAATTTTAAAAAAAAAAAATCTTTGAAAATTCGTTGAATGACCTAGAGAGCTCGGAAACACATGAAATTGGTTCATATGCGCTCGAGTAGTTCTCATGATCATGTCCATTACCTCAAAAAAAAATTTACCCACTAATTTTTTATCAGTGATTTTTTAACACGCATTCGACCTAACATATTAAATCAAACTACTTTTAATATATATATATAGTATTGTTTTAATTAAATTATTAGGTAATTGAATTCAATCTAGTTAATTGAATTCAATCTAGTTAATTGAATTATGAAAAAAATAATAATGGGTCAAAAAAATATTTGAGGTGATGGACATGATCATGAGAACTACACAAGCGCATAGGAACCGATAATTATTTGAGGTGATGGACATGATCATGAGAACTATCCAAGAATTCATCGCAGAATCTGCGACGAATCCAGGATTCGTCGCAGATTAACCCTAATTTTTTAAAAAAAAATCGAAAATTCGTTGAATTTACCTAGAGAACTCGGAATCACATGAAACTGATTCATATGTGCTTGTATAGTTTTCATGATCATGTAACTAGCGCTATGGTAACCGTCGTGCAAAACTATCTTCGAACACAGATGTCCACACATTCAGACTGTTTTCAACAGTCATAAGGCAGCAATCAACATTAACATTCGAGATATCGGGCTGTTCGGCATTCAAGTGGGTCACTCGGCAAGTTGGGAGGTCGGACACGCTTGGTAAGTCGAGAAGTCAGACTAACTGGGCAAGTCGACAGGTGGGACCATAGTTACGTAGCTCCATCTTTTAATCTGCTAACTTGACCTGAGCTCGGCTTTGAGTCAGGCGCTTGGTTCCTACGTTGACAAATCATGATCTGCCATGTGGTTTTATCATCTCTGTCACATCATCAAACTATTCTAGCGCCTTTTGGCGTGTGTTTTTGTATATGCAAAACGGCTACCATCCCTTATCGAGACGTCCATTTCAGCATTCTAACAACAATTCGCAACGCATCATATATTTTAAAAATAAAAAAAAATTGATTGCATTAGATTTTTGTGTGGTTAGATTTTGCTTGATGGAAATTACATGATTACATCAACTTGTTCGCCTACTCCGAGGAAAGGAAAACCATACATCTCAATCATTAGAGCTTAATCTTTCAATGTTTGGCATCTCTTTTCTGACAAGGAGAAAGAAAAGTCTCCTGAACCGTATCATTAAGTTGAAAGAAAGAGCTTTGACAAAATTTCCTTGCTCCTTAAGATTTGAAAGGCAAGTCTGGAATAAAGCTTATGTATCTAACAGAAACAACTCTTGTAAGGAAATAGCTCTCTTATTTCAAAAAGTGTTACCATTATTTTTTTTATGTAGGTATTCGATTTAGGTAGATAATTTTCTTCCTAATTCATCTATCAGATAAATATGAAACGCAGCTTATCCATATTTAAAAGTAGACTTTCAAAATATTCATTTAATTTATGATTCAAACTTTGATCCTTTTTGACGCCGTCCTTCTGCACAGGTTCAAACCAGTAGACTCTACTTCCTTCGGCCCAAGCAACTTCTATAATTGTACGTCAACACGTGTCAATGGATGTCAACGTCGTCTGTATGACTCCTCCGATGATCAAGTCAGTGCTAAACTGAAAAGGAAGCAAATGGAAATATGACCTATTTTGGAGAGATTATGGAGCGATTGACATACCCTCTCCTAGAAGCATTGATCTGGATGGGCATGCTCCCGGACGGAACTTCCCGACTGGTCCGTGTTTCCTGCGTGGCTCACATTTCATACGGATATATTGAGTATATCATTTTTATTATTTCTTTAAGTATTTGACTACTAAGCTACATCACTTAATTCTATTAGGGCACATTGTCACTATTATTACGTTACGGATCTGTAGGGTTTGGCAGACCTGCTCAAAACCTATCAAACTCAGTTTCTGGGCAACACATACATTTTTCTAACTTCTGAGACTTTAATTTTACTCCTCGTGGTCGCAGCCTTTATAAATGAACAGCTAACTTGGATTGGATTGATGGACAGATAATCACATTCAATCTAAAAGCACTTTTTGACACAAAGTGATGATCAAGTTGAAACTTAATTAATGTTCAAAGATGCTTGTCTGACTCTTGTCTAAGAAAGTAGTTGCACAGTTCTTGTGTTGATTTTTCAACACAATCATTGGCCCTATAAAGATGGCATACATTAATTAGATTCCCTGAAGGGCCATGTGACAAGTCTAGTTATATTTTGTGTCATTTAAATTTATTTAATAAAATAATAATAGCTGAGTTAAAATGAATTAAATAATTATTTAAAAATATATAATCGTTATATTAACGATCTGTCTTATACTTACAGGAGAAAGATAAATTAGAAATCTAAATTGGAAATTACATGAATGGAAGTTATTTCTTTTTCATATATTTATCAATTGAATCAAGTCCTAGAAATATTGAAATAGTTACTTAAATTTGACTTATGCTTATTTATTTAGAGGGATTGATAAGAAAAAAAGATGAATTATACAAAAATTAAGATTCTTTCCTTTGTTTTCTTGTTGAAAAATAATAGATAAAAAATCCGTGATCATTTTTTTTAATCCTCCGAAAATTAAAAGGAATGAATTTTCCTTCCTCTTTGTCACCAACTATCTCTAGTCTCACCACGGTGGTTGTGAGCAACCTTGCTCACGACCATGAGGTTCTATGAGACCTCATAGCGGTGGCCATGAGCAACCTCACATGTGGTCGAGTCGCTATAAACTCGTCAAAGTCCAACGTTAGGCTTTTTTTTTCGTTATCGTCTCTTTTCCTTCTTCTTCTTTCTTCTTACTTCTCTTTTTTTTCCTTTTTCTTGAGAAATTTTGTTCATCGTAAAATCCTTTTCTTCTTTCATCCATGCCTCCAAATAAATAGAACATTCGTTTACTTTTTTATAAATTTAAATTTATTCGTTTAGATGTTATCAAATTCTTAATTTGAACTTGTTTTATAATTTAAAATTTTTATATTTTGAATTTTATTTGGATATATTAAAATTTTGTTTATTAATTTTGAGAGATTTTTTGTAATGAATATGATTCACAAATTTAGACACTTCTCATAAATATTATTAAAAAATAATTTACAAAAATTGTTGATGAATATCAATTAGCGGTTATTCATTTAATTGATCTTATATATATTTTTATAATCAAATATCTAAACTTGTCCAATTAATTTTAAAGATAAGACAGTCTTACTCTTAATTCATCTATCAAATAAATCTGAAATACTCCTACACACTTATGTCTTCAAATATTCATTTCAAATTTTAATCCTCTTATTTATTTTTTAAAAAAATATTTTACACTACGTCACAGTGTGGGAGCAATTTTGTATATATATTAAACAAACGTAAACAACTTTTCACTTAGCTGCTTTCTCGACCACCATCATTGTGGCCTGGTTGCGATTATATTCGCTTCCACCGGCGTAGCTAAGATCATAATAAATGAATACTTTGAAATTGAGGGATCGAATCTCGGGATTGACGGGGCTGTTGCGACTATATTAGGGCGATCAACGAGAAGGGAACTACCTACCACTCATCTTGTTCCTTCCTCTGGCGCAGAGGAGAAATGAGCGAACCAGGCAAACTGATGCCCATCATCAGCAAAGCATACTGTTCCTCCTCCCCGATCACCTTGACAGTAAGAAACAGGCCTCGCGTCGTCAACGGCGGTGGCTTCGTAGTCACGAATTCTACTCAAAACGAAATCTTCACGGTCGAAGGCTGCAGTTCCCTCGGCGCCAAGGGCCAACTGAGGCTAAAGGATGGCCATGGAGAACTATTACTCTCCATCACTAAGAAGGTCAGAAACCTATAAACTGATCAGACATTTTGTTACTTCTCTTTTCTTACCTTGTTTTGTGTATGCAATGCAGGAAAGCATAGTCCAATCTCTAAGCATCCGAAATCGATGGGATGGACACTCGATCGACTGCGAAGGGGAAAAGAAGTTCATATTTAGCTTGACTGATCCGAAGTGCCCGATCGGAAAGGAAATCAAGATCAAAATTGAACACCAGGGAACCACCACCAAAGGCTGCAGACAGTACTTCCAAGTCAATGGCTCTTTTGTTCATAGAACTTGCAGTATAGAAGATCACAGAGGAAACATCATTGCACAGGTACAGGGACCTTTCATTGAACCAAAAGATTTGAAGTTTAACATAAAAAAAGGTGTTCTTTGATGTGAAGTAGCTCGGAGCGAAGGGATCGAATGGCAGGGACTGGTACAATGTGATGGTGCAGCCGGGGCATGACCAAGCTTTTGTCGTCGGAGTGCTTGCGGTCCTCGACAACATTCATGGAGAGTCGACCAGGTGCTGATGAAGATGACGGAAACATGTATATGAATGCTAATAACTCCTTCTAGTTCTAGTTCTAGTGTCCCTATTTACTTATCAGGGTGATTCTGACATGATCTAGTATGCCTTGTTTGATACATTTGTTTGGTTAAGAACTTTGTTCGCGGTTTTTTCGATCGAGTCATACGAGCTACTTCATCGACATTTATGGTGTCTTCATGACTTTAGAGTCTTTTGAAGAGCCATTTAAAACAAAAGATGATATTTACTTTAAAATTATTATTTTTAACCTTTGTTGCCAAATCTTTTACATCGACACAGTCGTACAAAGTTAATCGATCAATAGCGATATTAGTAGATTGATTGATGGAATCACACTTCACCATGTTACCTTCTATACTGATCCGGTCCGACCGAGATCGTTCAATTACACTTATAAATAAAAAAAAAACAGGAATTACCTGCTGCAGTAGCATCCGATTAGGCAACTCATTCACTCAAGAAAGGGACGACGCAGCCCAAGGGTAAGAGATATGACGATTAACCCATGCACCATGCAATGATAATTTGATTTTTTTCGCTGGGCACAATATATTATATATGTGCGGTGTTAGAATTATTGATGATATTAAATTACTATATCCGGATCTATTTATGATTCCAAATTTATTGAATGAACGAATCAAAAGAAAGATCACCCACTTCAAATTTAGATATTTGAATTATCAAAATTAAGAAAAAGGACAACGAAAGGTCGTAGCCATTTATGACTATTGTTGAGCTCTACTGACAAGGGACCACGGGTAGAGTGAACGCTGGTAATTCAAATATTTAATTCTTTCATCAAAAAATAATTAATCAATAATTCACTCTCATAATTTAAATATTTAATTCATTACAAAAATAATAATCAGATAATATTAAATTTAAAATAATCAATTTAATTTTATAAAAAAAAATTATTATATATTTTTTTATCAATCACTAAAATAAATCAAAAAGCGATATTTATTCAAATGATCAATATTTTTAATTAGACTCATTTTTTATTTGAAGAAAAAAATTCTTATAATATACCACAGAGATTTGAATCTTATAACATTAATCTGGGGTGAAGGATTTTTTTTTAAAAATAGTGATGAATGGTGTGAATGAATGGTTAAGGTTTATTTACAACGGTAAATCTGTAATTTATTTTTAACAATTCACTCATAGATTATTATTAGTTACAATATATATGCTATTTAAATAATATTCACCCAAAGAGTCTATGAAAATTAAAAATAATTAAAAATATTATAATTTTAATTTTAATTGGGATGAATATTTGAGAGGTGAACTTTTAAATATATATAAATTTTATTTTGAATTTATTGGATAAATAAAATTTAAAGAATTATCTTTAAATTAATGAGACTAAGACATTTAGTTTGTCAAATATATAATAGAAAAGGAATTAATCTTAAAATGTAACTCATAATCAAATCACGAGAGAGACGATGGTTGCTCCGGGTAATAATATTAGATTTTTTAATAAATAATTAAGAAATTTAAGATTTAAATTTTAAATATATTTATTGATTTAAAGAGTTAAATATATTAAAAAACAAAAAACGAAAGAGAGTGGTTGCAATTCATGGCTAGACTATCATCGCTGTTGATGGTTAAGTCGCTGCCTTAACTTCAGGTCAATTCATTGTTTGAGTCACAGCCACTCTGTAACCACAAACCACAATTAGAGAGGGAAAAACTCATTTTATTCAATTTTAAGTAAATAAAAAAAACCAGTAATTTTTTATTATGTCTTTTGTTAAAAGACATTTTTTTTTAAAAAATAAAATAATATTCTAACATTTTTTTTAAAAAAAAATACTTAATTTAACATTAATACCACTGTAGCATTTACAAATTAGCTACATGTTAGCTCATATAATGTATTAAAATAAAATAATTTAATCAAAAATAATATAAAATATTATATTAAAAAATATTTTTTTTATAAATTTAGTCAAATTATTTAAATTTAAGAAAATTATTTTATTTTAATTAAAATTATTATAACAACTATTTCATTATTGTTATAATTTTTTAAATGATTTTGATAAGTTATTTTTTTTTTAATAAAATAAAATAATTTTAATTAAATTGATAAATAATATTATAATATGATTATATTTTATATATTTTTAATAATATTAAAATAAACGTATTTTAAAATAAAAATGCACTAAATTTTATTTTAATATTTTTTAGAAAGAAATGTCTACCCAATAATAAAACCTTGATTTTTGCCTAATTTTTTTTTTCTATTTTTTCATATGTTTATTATCTCTGGTGGTAAAATAATGAACCTATTATTTTAGATAATACTTATTTAGTCTCAACTGAGTGACCTTTATATAATGGCGCGAGATAATTAAAAATAATATTTATACTTATTAAGAATTAAATCATTTCTCTCTGATGATAAATTTTATTCGAATATCAACTCGATTATACCTCTCTAATGATAAATTCTATCCGAATATCAATTCGGTCACATCCACATAGGCATATTGGCTATCAATTAATAAAGAGCAATAAGGTTATATCATAATGAATAATCACACAAGTTAATCCAACATAACAATATACGAACCCTCGCGAACCGGTCCGGCTCAGAGACACCGGCTCACTGCTCATAAATTTGTCGTCGCATCCGGCCGGTTCAGTCATTATCGCCTTAAAAAAAATCTCCAAAGGCTTTTGCTCGATTCCTCCTCGCGCCGTCGCTTGCGTTAGGGTTTTTTCTTCTCTTCCTTCTCATCGCCTCCAAGGTGCATCTCACACATCCGATCGATTTCGTGCCTTCACTTTGTGCTTATTTTGGTCCGTCGGCGTCTGCGTTAGCCTTCTCGTTCCTACTACGGTACGAGATTTCGTTTTAAAGTTTACTTTTACATCTAGGAAAGAACCAACATCATCGCATCCGAATCTTTAAACTGGTTCGCCTAAATCCTGAGGCAGTTAATCTCTGGTTGCTTTGAATTAAGGCCACTTTTCTCTCCTTGCGAGTAGCCTCAGAGATTTGATTGGCTTAATTTTTGCGTTTAGGATTGTTGATGCTTCCTTTGAAGCTTCTTTGTCTTGGATAGGGTAATATTAGATTTTTTTCATTAAAGCGTGATTTTCCTTTTTTTTCTTCTCTTCAAGTAGTTACCTTTATTTGTCGAGGGTACACAATTTTACTGTTTAATGCTCTTTTCTATCTTTCCAATCCTAACAAGCTAGATTTTTTAATGTGTAAATCAGTCTCCTCTTTAAAGCTGGATGGAGCTGTACATCCAAGTTAGTCGGCAAGCTGTTTCTTTAAAATTCATATTCATATTTGGTTCTGACTGCCATTCTAAACCCCTCACATATCAGCCCTTAGTATACCAGCTTGATACCCAAACATGTGATCTCTCTCTGTTCGATATACATATACAATATAATATACACGCTGTGTCTGTGATGTGTGTAATACATAATTTGCGTGTGTATATATATGTTTATGTATATCTTGTATATGTGTGTGTGTACACATATTGTTAGTGTAAATAGATTAAACTTTCTTGAATTGGGAAAGAAATTATAAACTAAAGGTTTTAAATTAAGTGCTAAGATTGAATGTAAGAAATATTGTTTCAGCAATGAAAAAAAGAGTATTAGATATCTGGGATCTATAATTTAATAAACTTTCATTAATAAAATAGAAAGTGGGCGGGCTTTGAGAGTCTTGTGAGATTGTGGTGTGCCTGGTAGGCTAAAAATGAAAAACATTATGATTGTGGTATTGCCAATTATGCTTTATGGGTTATTGTTTGAAACCAGCAAACACATAAAAACTAGTGTAACATAGATGAGAATTCTAAGATGAAAGGTGAGGTTACTGGAAAAAAAAATAATATTGGCCTCATGTGGCAACTAAGAAAAAGGGCATAGAAACTGATATAATATAGATGAGAATGCTAAGATAAATGAGTGAAGTTAGTGGAAAAAATGTAATATCAGTTTTCCACTTCAAGTGCTATTAAGTAAAGCTATAATAGTTGATAAAATTAGAAAAATTTAGGCTAACATTGTATAAACATGTTCAAAGAAGACCATTATATAGATTTTATAATTAGTCAAGTTAGAGTCACTAAACTACAAAGTGTGAGTGGTTGAGAGATACCAAAAAAATCCTTAATGTAACTAAAAGGGACTCAAAATATCTACACATTAGTAGTAATATTGTTTACATAAGGTTAATGGCCAGGTAAGATCCATCTAGCCGGTCCTAAATATCACTGTTGTATTTTAAGGTCATGCAAATTTTATGGGGTCTTTATTTGCAACTTTTATTCCAATTATGGCTTTAAATGCTCACTAAACTTGTTTCTTTGTCCAGATATGGTTGAAATCGGAAAGCGCCTTCAGAGAGATAATGACTATGAAGGAAAACAACAGAAGAAAAGACTGGGTTATAAGGATAATACTAGTGATGGTGAATTGGTTGTATATCGTATCCTTTGTCCAGTTGGCGTTATTGGTGGAGTGATTGGCAAGGGTGGTAAAGTCATAAACTCCATAAGGAAGGAGTCACATGCTAAAATCCAAATTGTTGATCCTTTTCCTGGTGCAGATAAGAGGGTTATTACTATTTATTGCTATGTTAAGGAGAAGAATCATATTGATATTGATGAAGATTTTCTGGAACCCCTCTGTCCTGCTCAGGATGCATTACTGAAGGTCCATGAGGCTATAGTAAATGCGCTGGATAGCTTGAATAACACTGAAAGGCTATACAAAAATGAGTGTCATATGCTTGTGCCAGCAAGTCAATCTGCAAATATCATTGGTAAGTCTGGGACTACCATCAAGAAGTTGAGATCCAAGACTGGAGCAAACATCCAAATCACTTCGAAGGATCCCTCTAACGCTGCACATTCCTGTGCAATGAGTTATGATAACTTTCTTCAGGTAATAAAACATATTCAGATCAGTGAAATGAGTAGGATCATAAGATGTTGTTAACTTATTTCTCTGTATTTTATAGGATTTTGTTTTTTGAGGTTTGATTAACTGATACACTTATATTGTTTGAAAGAATATTCTATGTAATGAACACAAAATATGCTGCAAGTTCACCTCCAATTTGCCATCGACTCTTTCATACAGTTACTGATTGGGTAACATAGATATTGTTCCAATTTTTATAAACTCAATGGCGATGATAGCTGGCTATTGGTCTGTCAACTTAATGTGAATTGATGGAAGTAACCCATAAAAAGTTTATTGCAGTCATTCTGTTATAGCATATGATCTTCCTCTAGAAATGGAAATTGCATTCTCTTTAGTAGTAATCTTTGTAACTCATTGATACCATTGTAAATCCACATCTTGTTAGCCAATTAACATGACATCTATTTTTTGCAGTGCCAAGGTGTTTTTTGAAAAATGTTGTCACCCAACAGTATACAACCTATCTCGCTCTCTGAATTGCAATTGAGTTTTAGTCCTGTTTCTAAACTTTTTTCCAAGTAATCTCATCCTTTGATTTAGGCAATCCATGGAAACTGTAAGATATTTGAACTCAAAATCATTCCCAATGTCCATACTGAACTATCTACAAGTTTGAGGAGCCTAAAATTGTAATTGTTAACACGTAAAGACTGAATCAGTTTCTAATTTTTGTTACTCATTGGTTCTTTCTTTGGGACACATCACTTTTGATGGCGAATATGAACTCTGTTTCTTCAATCCCACCCTGATTTTTGGAAAAAGGATTATGCTCTCCCAATATACGACCATCTTAACCCTTTGTTCAGGGCTCAACCTATCTTGTTCTCTTGTTATTTGCCCAAAATGTGTTACCTTGGATGATCCATCTTTCATTATTTTAATGTCAAATTCTTTTGGAAGGATATTATGCTCTTCTGAATCTATAAGTGTTACTCATCTTGCCAAGAAATCTTAATACAAACCTTTTAAATTAAACTTCAATTCCTGTTGAAGACTGCCAGACACCTGAATTAATTCCTTTGATTATGCACATAATAGACTATTTTGAAAGATTGGGAACCTAAAGTTATTATAATTCAACCATTACACAAATTTTTTCCTTTATCTGCTGTCTGCCTTTTGGTTTCAGCAACTGTTTTCATTCTGGAATGTCTTCATCATATGCAATTATGTCACCTTAAAAGACTGTCTAGGCTTTGAGCCTGACCCACCAATATGTTCACGAACAATTCTCTCATATCATGTTATAGTTTGATATCAGCTTGATTAAAGCACAAGTATCACAAGTATGCTACCTCAAATCTCATCTTTCTATCTGTACTTCTGCACAGATTACTGGTGATGCTGAAGCAGTTGAAACAGCATTAACTGCTATTTCTGCTATCATGTACAAATTCTCACCCAAAGAAGAAATTTCTCTCGATACCTCAATTCCTGATCTTCCACCCATTATAATTCCTTCAGATGTTCCTATAATTCCAGCTGGCAGCCTCTATTCCCATACAGACTCTCTTTTGTCTCCTGGATCAGTGCCACCGGTCATACCTGCATCTCGCTTCTCATCTGAAATTTCTGGTTTTACTGATACAACTAATGTATGGCCATTCTTACCATCAACTGTTCCTATTGTTCCTGGATATGGTGCTCCAACTCATTCAGAGGATCTAGTATTCCAAGTTCTATGTCCATCGGATAAGATTGGACGTGTAATCGGCAAGGGAGGGAGTACCATAAAGAGTATAAGGCAATCTAGTGGTGCAACTATAAGTGTTGATGACAAAAAGGATGATACTGATGAGTGTATCATCACAGTCACCTCTACTGAGGTTAGAAATGTTTTCTTCCCTCGTTTTCATGCTTCCTTGTCACACAATTATCTAACATATTTTGAGATCTTGACTCTCACTGTGCAGTCGACCAATGATGTGAAATCTTCTGCAATCGAAGCTGTTTTGCTGCTTCAAGAAAAGATTAATGATCAAGATGACAACAATGCTAATATTCGCCTTCTTGTTCCTTCAAAAGCCATCGGATGCTTGATAGGAAAGAGTGGTTCCATTATAAATGATATGCGAAAGTCGACTAAGGCAATTATTTACATATCTAAGGGGAAAAAACCCAAAAATGCTTCTTCTGACAGCGAGCTTGTGGAGGTTTACATTTTTCTGGACTCTCAGGTTTATTATATTTGGCTTCACCTTTCATATCTTGGTCTTTTATGATGGCAGGTGTCTGGGGAAGTAGGGAGGTTGCGTGAAGCACTTCGGCAAGTTGTATTTAGGCTCAGAGATGATTCTTTGAAAGATAAGGAGAGTAATCAGAATGTTCACAAGGATACCAATCAGAGTGTTCCTTTTCATTCTAGCAGTTTGTCAGTACCTCAAGTGTTACCTGAAAATCCACCACGTGCATCTTTGAGCTATGACCATAGAGTAGAAACGGAGAGGGGACTGGGAGGATTCTCTGGCAGCAGTTTATATGGTTACAACACAATGCCGGTATACCTCCTTCTATAATCTAATTATCCTTTATTATGATTGAGGTTGTTATATAATAATTTTTCTTGCCCTTCATTATAAAAATAATTTCATTATGTTTCTATCTTTGCACTCACTCATGTTAATGCGTGCATGTTCGCCAACTTATGTTCTGATAACATTCTGTGCTCTCTATCAAGGCTAGAGATAGTTTTGGATCACTGTCTTCGTATTCATCGAAGTCTTATGGAGGAGGGTATGAAATTTTATATCAATCTGCCCTATCTTAAATTTTACTAGTCTAGTATGTACCATCAATAAAAGAAATTATTCTTTGACCTTTTCTCTGGTTGCAGATTACCTGCATATTTTGATATAGTGATTCCTCCAGGAGCCTTGTCAAAAGTAATGGGAAAAGGAGGCACAAACCTTGATAATATCAGAAAGGTGAGTTTTTCCTAATCACCGTCATATTTTAACTCTGTTTATTTGGTTTTATAGTAGCGAGGAACGTGAAAAGCTTTCGATTTGTTTGTGGTTCCTGATTTCTAAGCTTTTTCTTGCATGTTTTGATGTCTTAAGTGATTTAGTTTTAATATAACTCCAGATTCTTCATATTTTTTCTTATAATTTCCCTAAACATTTATTGGTTGACTATTTCACATTCTCATGATATGTAAAATCTATAGAAGGAAGATACGTTTGACATACCACATTAAGGGACAGTAGATATTCCTATTTGTTTATTTTATTTCAAAGCTAAAATTGAACTGAACCAAGCTGAAGCTTTTGATTTGATTTAGTTTTCATACAAAAGAATTGGTCTGATTTGAAAATTTCTAAATAAGTTTTGGTTTCAAATTGAATTGGCTCAAATTTAATATGACGAAAAATTTGTTTCTTAATTACTTATATGTATTGGTTATCTATTAAAAATGTTTGTAGTTTGCTGGTTAAAGTAGCAGATAGTTATTTGGTTTACACTAAACCAAACTCTACCACAAAAAAAAGGATGTTTGGTTTCATTATGAGTGTAGTTTTATTTGGTGGATAGACACTCCTATTCATTCTTTGTTGCTTTAGCAAGAAAGACAGTTGACTTAGGACAATTGTTCTTATTAATATGAAGTAATATAGTGTTCAATTGGAAATCCTTCTGTTTCAAAAGTGAATGCAATTAAAAAATAAAAACAACTTAAATATATATGCACATGATGGCTTGTTAAGTACTCAATTGTTCTCATTTTTAACTAGATATCATAGAAGACACCTCCCTGGTACCATTTGTTAGGACTGCGAGGGATAGTTACTGAATGGCTAGAGGGGGATATAACATCTGATTAAGACTTATGCTCTTGCTATTAGCTCAGCATGGTTAATCAAACAATTAATACAACGGAAATTAACAAGACAAGAATAAAATGCTAACACTTCAATATAATGTGGTTCGGACTCCTTTTTCCTATTCCACAGCATATGACTCTTCAGTGAGTCACTCTTTCTTCTTCTTGGACTTCTTCAGAAGGTGGAGAAGTCTCTCATAATTTTCTTTAGGCTAATATTATACAAATAGAAGTCAAAATAATAAAGAATAATAAGAACAATAAGCTTAAATGCTAGCCTTCAAATGACTTTCGTGGTTCTCCTTTTATATATAACCTTTAAACATTTTCAGTTTCGCTTTTTGCTCGACTGATCTGCCGTTGATCATTTGACTTGATCAACCATCAGATCGCTACAAGTTTCCTCATAGGATTGGTTTCCTTCATCAATTGACTGTCTTTCTATAGCCCTTAGGTCATTGACCATTATCACTCAGTTTCATTCGACTTGATCAACCATCAGATCGCTACAAGTTTTCTCATAGGATTGGTTTCCTTCATCAATTAACTACCTTTTTGTAGCCCTCAAGTCATTGACCATTTTTTCTCAGCTTGTTAAATTAATGGCTATCTCCAGTTAAATCGAGTTATCAATCGATTGACTCTAGTTCAGTCAACTATGCGATCAACTTAGCCACAAACAGAAACATTGTTTGCAGCTGATAAACTTGAGTCGATTGCCTAGTTGATTCAATCATTTAGTTGACTGTCTAATTCACTAAATCCTACCATCTTGTCAACTTGATCATTTGAATAGTTGATTCTTCGTCTAAATCGAGGCTACAACTCTTTCAACACACTTAAGGGAGTTTGCCTTGCAACTCCTCTTTGCCTACAAGGCCCTCTCCCATGCTATTGGCTCGCTCCATGTGATATCCTTCACTCTTCACCTGTCTAGTTTCCCTCCTCTGGCTGAGCTACACCTCGATGCTCCTTGTCTTGTATTTCATTGGATGGCTCATAACATCCTTCTTCAATCCCCAATGGATCTTGAGCCATTGAGCCAATTTCCAACTTTGGTCATGCTAAGTTGTCATGTGTATTTCAAGTAAGTCCTTCATACACATATCAAATACAAAAGCAATTTAACTTAAATCCTATGCCCAAACATCAAAACTTATAATCGAGTGCGCGATCATTTAGAGTATGGTTGCGCCAACATGATATGCCAGAACTATAGATTTCTTTGAAGAAATATGCTATCAAAGAGGAAAATTACAAAAAGGAGTCTAGAAGATTGTTCGCTAGGAGAATCTTTAACAATGTGGCAGTTCACTGAGTAATCTACAGTGGTTGTTAGAATAAGACTCGGAAATAGAGAGAATCTGGCTAAGAAGGTTATAAAGTGCTTTTAACTTCCGTAAGGCTGCAAAGGCAGGAACACTGTGGGAGATGATTTTGTTGCAGAGTAGAATCAGTTGCAGCAGGAGCATGTTTGGGAGACTGCTCATTCTTTCTGCCTGTCGAAGAGGGGTGCAGTAGCTAGGAGAAATCACTTGCGATAGTGAGAGTGAAAAAAAATGGCCTAGATCTGTGACACCAATGCCTGTGGAAGAATCATGGAAGATGTGTGTCGAGGCAAAGATGGGAGTGGTGTGTCGAAGGATGCCACACTAAGCTCTGAGTGTTTGAGCTGAGATTGCACGGGGAGATTTTGCTCAATAGCCAAGATGTGGGTCATTCAGAATGATTTATGACTTTGATACCAGGTTATTCTTAATGTGTGAATTATTAGGAATTTCTCCCAAGGTTCCCTCTAGTTAAATTCAAGTTTCATTTTATTGCATATTCATCCGTCTATTCATATATTAATAAATAGGTCCTCTATCAATAAAACATAATAAAAGAGATATACATGACATAGGATTAGCTATTTTTTTATATATAGTTGATCTATAAGATGCAGTGATAAAGTTTTGCATTGATATTAATGTAGGGATGAGATTCATCTATCCAATCTTAAAAATAGTTTGGATGAATATTGCTTAATGATGACAATTGGCCCTAATTGTTACATTGTATTGCTTTTTGGTTCATTTTGCATGCGCTTTGTTGTAAAGTTTGAAGAAAAGTCTGTTTTCGTCAATTTAAATTCATTGCATGTTTGGTTTGCATGAATAACTATTGCATCTCTGATAGATTATGAGGGAGTAATTTGTTTCTCTCATTTTTTTTATGGTTTTAAAATGAACCTGAATACTTATTTGGACCTTTGACAATATAAAATTATTATAGAATTGCTATTTCCTATTAATCCTCAAGTCCCATTCTCAGCTATTCATTGTATCATTCCTTGGCGTACTTACTCTGATATGTTAGTATTTTTACTCAATGAATCTAACTAAGAAACTATCTATTTCTACTTTATTTTTACTCTTCCATTCCTATCAATAACTTTTATTTATCAACTCTATTCCGTTACTCGAACCGCGTTGTGAGGTTTGAGCTGGGTTCTTTCTTTTTTTCTTTCTTTCGAGTTTTGATTTTTGATTTCTCATCACACCTATCAATTGGTCACTTTATGATAATGACTAATTTTCTGTTTCATATCACAGATATCAGGGGCTCATGTGGAAGTTGTCGACTCAAAAACATCTCCATTTGAACGAGTTGCCCGTATTTCTGGTACCGCCGAGCAGAAGCGTACAGCAGAGACCCTAATTCAGGCCTTCATCATGTCTACTTGAGTTGTTTTATACTTTTATGGTGCACCTTAGGTTCATTTTGGGGAACGAGGCAACTACTCACTGTGTGGTGTACCAAATTGATCAGTGACCATCTGGACCTTCAGTACTCTCTCAACACTCTTATCATAGAATCTCTCTGCTCCTCAACTTCCTCGTTTTGATGTGTCTTGTGGATTTTAACGGCATCGTTGACATATGCTCCTGTCTGAAAAGTCTTTGCTGACTGTTCTTAATACATTTTAATCTGATAAACTCGTGCTTCTCCTTTGTCACTGAGCTTTATCTGTTAACAGGAAGACCATGTTTGATGTGTTTATTCATTGCTCTGTTCCTGATGCTCGCTCACCTGGGAAACATAAAAATGGGGGGCTACTCTTTTATACTCTTGGGGTTAGGTAATCTTCTTCATAGTTGGTGCTGGATATAACTTTTTTTTTTTGCTCTGAATGGATCCTCAGTTATCATCAATAGACCTCAGTGTCTAGTTTCCTTTTTTGCACTCATCTTTTGTTTGCTGATGTCCATTCATTTCATGGCTCATGTCCATCCCCACCTTTCTATATTTCTTAAACAAAACTCCCAACTTTTTGTTGGATGGGATTTATGATGGTCGACACTTCAGTATTAGTTATCTGGTATTGCCTCCCACACTCCTTCACTCTAGCTTTCTTTCTTTGTTTGGAAACTTGACTGTTGTGGATGAGCCTCTGAACCTGCAGAAACTTCGAGTTGCCAAGAGTCAAATGTTGTCTGGCTGCAGCAAATATTGATCGAATGACAGGCAAGAAGATCCAGGGGATCTAACTGAAAACATTTTGTTTTGTTATTTTTATTCTCCTGTTTAATAATATCATGATACTGATCATTCTAATTGAGTTGAAATGCCTAAGACATGTTCCTGCAAAGTTTTGCATTCTTTTTTGCGCTTGTTGAAGCCTCCACTGAGTTGTTAGTAGTGGCCTTTTTTCCCCACTCTCCCCTGCAAGTACTGAGATTAAGGATGTCAATGGAAACTTGACTGTGCCTCTTGACACATTAAGGATGAGATAGTGGCCAGATGTGTTGAAATTAAGGTACTGAAACTAGCTTAACAACTACTAAGTTAATAAATAGGCTATTAAGGATGAGATCTTCCATGTCAGGAATGAAATCCAAGAATAAGAGAAAAATAAGCAAAAAAAAAAAAGAAGTCAAATTAGAAAAAAAGAAGTTAAACATGAATAATCATTTCAATGGCTTCATTTTAAGTTTGATTTGATTTGACTTAAATATTTGACTCAGCTTATTTACAGTCATATAAATAAGCTACTCTTCTATGTGAATGGAATCCTAGAATAAGAGAAAAAGAAGATGAACAAAATGAAACTAGAATTTTTAAACTGATTTGAGATAAATCCTTTTGCTTTCTGCCAATTCTTCTCTCGTTATTATTAGTACAGCCCTTTCCTTGCAATGATTGTACGCCATCATTTCTAGCGTCAAAGCCGAGCACAAGAAATTAGGTGCTCCCATTGATATATGTATATGGTGAACTTTGTCTCACGGGCAATTGATTAGTATACAAAGTATTGTTATTATGATGTCCGAGGATTAATTTTTGATTAATAATCAGGTTTTTATTTTTCTTCATGTATTAGTCACTGTTTGAATTGATAGTCATTCGTGATTTATTTCTTTTCACATAATTCGGAGATGAACTGTGAAGAATGTTGGGGTGAACGTTATCATCTTATCATATAAGTATTGCTTAACGAAATAATCACAATGCAGATGGATTAATATTTGAAATGTACGGTCTATTTGTTTTGAAAAAAAAAGAGGAGAAGATAAGAGAAATGGAGAATGGGCAAAGACCAGCCTTTTTAGGAAGAAAGTCCACATTTGCCATTCTAAAAGAATATGCTTTTCTAGTCGATAAAAAATTCTTTTTTCATGTATTTGTTCAAGTGAATCTTTTCACTAATTAGTTCATCAAATAGACAAGACAACTAACAATTATTGTAAGGAATGGACAATAGCCAAATGGTTAATCAATACTTTGATGCACATGAGCCCTTGGCTCTTCCATATGTCATCTTTCACTCCATCTATCTTTCGAATTGTAATGGAGAGGCTTGTTAACGTAGGCATCGGAACAACCCAAGATTAATGTCTTAAAATGTTTACCATGTCTTGGTAGTATAATGTTGTTTTACAAAAAAATAATTTTCTTATGAAAATATTTATAATTTTTGAGAATTTAAATAACTAACTTTAACATGTTTGATTTTATTTAAAAAATTATTAAAAACAAATAAATTTCAAAAATCATGAAATTTTAATAATCAATAGAAAATATGACACATTTTCTTATAAAATAATTATCATAGAAAATTTAATAGGATTTAGCGATTCATATTTTTCAATTTCAATTTTGCATATAGAGTAAACCAATTAATACTTAAATATTTATTTTCCTATGGTTGACTATTTTTGTGATTTTTTCCTAAAATTTTAAAATTGATTTTGGCACCCAATACATATTAGTGTCAATGGGATTTACTAAATAAATCTTAGAAAATAAGTATTTTTATACTTTTCTAATTTGCTCTCTTGATATTTTTAAATTACATAGGTCATTTGTGTTGATGCTAGGAGCATCACATTGAATTAAGTTTTGATGTCTGACTAAGTTTAAATTTACAATTATTTGTGATCCGACAATTCTATCAAGTTTGCATGTACTGTAACTTGACTTATGACAAAGTCTTAGTTGGAAACTAGAAAAAGACAAAGACCTAGTGAGACTAGGCATTAGAAAGTCTTAATAGGACTAGACATTAGAAAGTCCTAATAGGACTAGGCAAAAACATAAGACCTAGTGGGACTAGACATAACAAAGTCCTTACAGGACTAGACAGTTGAGGACCTAGTTGGGAACCAGACAAAGAAATCTAAGTTGGGAATTAGGTGAATCAAGAAGCTGAGGTCTTGACATCCAAGTCCAAGCAAGTCAGTTGGGAGCTGAAATATACCAAAAGATACATGTGTGACTGCCACCCTCTTTATTTATAGCTATAGGGTGAACAAAAAATCCTAAAAGGCCAAAAGGAAATCCATTTTGTAAAGGCTTATGTAGACTACTTAGTCATTTTTGAGTTTATGACATCATTATAACCCAAATAAGTGTAGAAATGGAGCCTAAATTTAGCCAACATATCAAACATATCCTCGGGTTCACATTAGATTATCTCCATAAAGTTGATATGATTAGGATTAGGGTCATCATTTTTTTATTTCTTCATTTCCCTTTTGATTAGGGGTGTAAATGAATCGAATCGAGCCGAATAATATGAAAATATTAATATTTGAGTTCGAACTCAAAAATATATATGATATTTGAAGCTCGATTCGAAGTTCGAAAATTCAAATAATTTTGGCTCAAGCTCGATTAGAAATAAAATTCAAACTCGAGTTCGATTTGAATTGTTCGAACCTTGATTCGAGCATATTCGAATTATAATTCAAAATGACTTAAATTCGAATTTGATTTGAATTATTCAAGACTTAATTTGAATATATTTAAGTTAAAATTGTGTAGAAATAATTTGAATTCGATTCGAGTTCAGCTCACGAGTGGCTTGTGAACTATCAAACAAAATAGTATGGGTTCGAATTTGGCTCGAAAAAATTATCGAACGTGTTCAATTTCGGCATGAATTTGATAATTTCAAATACGAATCAAATATTTTTTCAGCTTGCTCGAATAGTTCACGAACTAACTCAATTCGTTTGCACCCCTACTTTTGATGTCCATTTATCTTTCAATATTAATATTTCTCCTCCTTTAATATCAAAATGGGGTCAATGATCTAGGGATAATGATTCTTAAAAAAATAAAAGATAGATTTTTGAAATTAAAATAGATTTTCGGCAAGGATGACAATCCAACCTTTGAAAATTCATTTAAAAATTTGTAAAAGTTATTAAAATTCTTAAAATGTTTACTATGTCTTGGTAGTAAAATGTTGTTTTACAAAAAAAAAATAATTTTCTTGTAAAAATATTTTTAATTTTTGAGAATTTAAATAGCTAACTTTAACATGTTTGATTTTCTTTAGAAAATTATTAAAAATAAATAAATATAAAAAATCATGAAATTTTAATAATCAATAGAAAATATGACACATTTTATTAGAAAATATCATAGAAAATCTAATAGGATTTAACGATTCATATTTTTCAATTTCAATTTTGCATAAAGAGTAAACCAATTAATACTTAAATATTTATTTTCCTATGGTTGACTATTTTTGAGATTTTTCCTAAAATTTCAAAATTGATTTTGGCACCCAATACATATTAGTATCAACGGGATTTACTAAATAAATCTTAGGAACTAAGTATTTTTATACTTTTCTAATTTGCTCTCTTGAGATTTTTTAAATTGTATAGGTCATTTGTGTTGGTGCTAGGAGCACCGCATCGAACTAAGTTTTGATATATGACTAAGTTTAAATTTAGAATTGTTTATGATCTGACAATTCTGTCAAGTTTGCATGTGTAGGTAACTTGACTTATGATAAAGTCCTAGTTGGAAATTAGAAAAAGACAAATACCTAGTGAGACTAGGTATCAAAAAGTCCTAATAGGGCTAGGAAAAAGCATAAGATCTAGTGGGACTAGGCATCACAAAGTCTTAACAGGGCTAGACAGTTGAGGACCTGGTTGAGAACTAGGCAGAGAAATCCAAGTTGGGAATTAGGTGAATCAAGTCCAAGGGAATTAAAGTTGAGGTCTTGGCATCCAAGTCCAAGCAAGTCAGTTGGGAGATGAAATATGCCAAAAGATACATGTGTGGCCTCCACCCCCTTTATTTATAGTTATAGGGTGACCTAAAAACCCTAAAAGGCTAAAAGGAAGCCCATTTTGTAAAGGCCTATCTAGACTGCTTAGCTATTTTGAGCTTGTGACATCATTACAACCCAAATAAGTGTAGAAATGGAGCCTAAATTTAGCCAACACATCAAACATATCCCTACTACATAGTAATGAGACTTAAGTGACTAATTAAGTCCATCTAAGGCTTGAATTAGGTTGATTATGCCGCATGACTTACTCTTGGTTAAACCTTCTTCAATTGTAGCTTTGGCCTTTATATTTTCAATTAGCACATTAAGTGTTTCCTTCATCTTTTTAGCCTTAGCACTTGTAATTGGGCCTCCATTGATGCATAATGGATCATCATTGATATCTAGAGTGGGTTGCTCTTTTTCTTCCATAGCCTTAGCTTGATCTATATTGTTAGCTTGTTGGGCAACTTGTTCTCTTTCTTTGACTCCATCACTTGTTATGTTTCATATGCGTGTCTAAATATGTAGGGATATAGTAGAACACACAAGACATCTTGATGACTCAGGGACCGATGTAGAATGGTGAAGGGTGATATATGTACACTCAAGGGATGGGAAGGATGAGTAATATCGGAGATACCAAAACTTGGAGCAAAAGATGCATGTAAGAGAGAAGGATGACATGGGAAGGGAGCCAATGACCCCAGTGCATCTGAGGGACAAGGATCTTGGTGGAAGAGTATACCGATGGAGCGAGAATGACGCAAGGTGAGTGAGCCAGAAGGCTTAGTGCATCTGAGTGACAAGAAGCCGAGAGGAAAAATACTTAAGATAAGCTGAGTTAAGTGAAAATAAGAATGGTATCAGGGTAGAACTCAACCTAGGTGAATTGAGTCATAGTCAACTTGAGTTAGCATTTCCAGGAGATTGAAACCATTCATCAATAGAAAAATATATGCACATTTTATCCATATCTCTTTGAATATGTTATTTGCAAGGATCAGACGATCAGAAAAATTGATAAGTTCGATTGGAATATGACATGATGAGTGATCCAACTTAGAGATTTGATTTGCTTGAGAATTGGATAACCGAAAAGGGATCCAATCAACTGGAAAGATGCCACGTTAGAGATGACCTATTTGTGGATGTGGTCAAGAATTTTCTGATCAACCAACGTGCAATGTCTACAAACATAATAGGGTTAATCTATTCGTGGATGAGACCGAGAACATGAGTCAATAGTTTTCGATCTACCAAATAAGGTTTCCCAGTGGAACAAACATGCCACATTGGCATGATGAACTTCTCAAGGTGGAGACTATAAATTGGGGAAGAGAGGATCGAGATCACAACAACACATAGATAAACAAGCTCCAAATATTGACCTCCTTGTTTACTTTTTTCCTTTCATAGTCCTTTTTGTAATACTCAATTGTGCCCAACATTTTGTGTATAGGCCTTGGACGTAACAACCTAGGAATTGTGAACCAAGTAAATCTCGATGTCATTGTGGTATGCTTGTGCTTGTTTACTTTTTTGTTTTAACTAATGTGTTTGTGCCCTTGCCGTGGAATTAGAAAGTGAAAGAAGATGTTTTTATTGTAAATTCGCTATTCACACCAACAATTGGCTACCTCAGAATTTGGTTGTTGTGCGAGGCATGGGAGCCTTTTGAATCCCAGCTACCAGAAAATTCCTTGCCTGCAGGACTAGCTAGGGAGAGCCTTGAACAAGGCAAGTGGAGGATTTAGGATCATAGAATGCGCTAGTAGTGGTGGGGGTTAATAGCACTCATATTTTCAAAACTTGCTTTCTTTTTGAAACTATAAATTAGATAATAACAAAAGTAATGAAAACACAAGACCCACTTGGTTCACAACCGCCAGAGTTACTACTCCAAGGCCTACCATACGTCAAGTGGAACGCTCCCCAAAATAACACTAAACCTTCTCCTTTTTTAAATAGCTTTGGAGGAGGAGAAACCTCTTATAATCAAGGAGAGTAAAATAAGTGTTACAAAAAATTATTGAGGATTTCGAAACTTGAAGGAGTGAAATGATCTTGAAGTTGCTTCGAGAGTTGAGGAACAAAACTTTGAGAAGAATTGCTTGAATGCTTTGTGATTGCTTAATTGATTCTCTGAGTCTCAGAGTTGAGCTGTTTTTATAGAATTTTTCCATTCAACCGAACAACAAGCTCATTCAGTCTGTTGATCAATATCTTATCCCGTTCTCGTTGCTGATATGATCGGTTTTCTAATTGACCAATCAACAGTACCCGTCGATCGATATTGTCCACGCTAGCTTCCTGTACAGATCATTTGCTGACTAAATGTGTTCCGACCTCCGATTGACTTTCGATCGCATAATAGTCTGTCATGTCAGCAACATGCGCATTATCTGCTGCCATGTTAGCTTCTCGATGCTTATCCTCGTCCATGTCATATGCCACATCAACATTTCTGTCCATATCCATGACATATCAGCTCCCCGAAGCTCATCCTTTCCACGTCGTCAGACACATCAACATGTTGTGCTTTTTGGCACCATCTCAACATCTTTCTGCTAACTCAGCTATTCGGTCGACCAAACAAGTGTGTTCGGTCGCCTGAACCATCCGATCAACCACACTTTCCTTTCCCTCGATCACAAGTCTATTTCCTGCAAAACATAGTTAGCACAACAAACATATAATATATATATTAAAATGCATGTTCTATTCTAACAGTTAAAACTATTCGATCTCGACTTCGAAATTGATGTTGGTTTCTTAGTCAGATCATTGCCTAGCTGTAGGATTACCCTTGTTCCAAGATTAAGACGCTCCTCACAACCTTCTTTCAGAAGGATGTTTTATGAACTTATCTTGCTTTTTCTTACCTGACCAAACGTTCGATCCTGCCGACCTATTTGGTCTTGCTCTGCTTAGTGCCCACTCTTTTGTGTCCATTCCATTTGACCCACTAAGGCTTTTCCTAAATGACCTACACAATCAACACCCCATCCTTTGTCATGCATCGAAATACAAGTTTCGTTATTTGGTGTTGTCTGTACCAACAATATCCCTATTTTTGATGTTTGATAGCCCAATTTAAAGTTAAGAGAAAAAACATACCACTCTAAATAATTTTTAAGTTTTCAACACTTTAATCTCCTTTTGAAACAAACTATAAACTTTTTCAAATTTAACTTTATATTTTTTATGACACACATTAAACAGGGGTAATTCAAAAACCATCTATATTTTTCAAAGTAATTTCAAAACATTTTTTTCAAAGTAGTTTTTAAAATATATTTTTTTCAAAGTTATTAAAATAAATTTTGAAAAATAATTTGCAACAATTTATTCTTCGACATTAAGCATTTAAGCATTTTTACATAAAATGAAAAATTAAATAGAAATTGAACATAAAATAGACAAGTAAATAGACATAGATTAAACTCTACCTTCAAGGTTTAGTCCGGAACCTTCGAGATTTAAGGATTAGGAATCACGAACAACGTTCAATATAGAAATTTGAGGTCAAAGATAAAAATTCAAGACTCCAAAACTCAAGTTTCGACAATGATACTAAGTTTTTCAGAGGCTGAATACTAAAATTGAGATTTAAACTCGACCTTAACATTAGAAATTCAAGATTCAAGGAGGTAACTAAGGGCAAAAGGTAGAAGACTCATCGGGATAAGATTAGAGATTAAAAAAACCAAACAAAATTAAAGCTTAGAAAAGGAGATTTTTCAAGATTAAGAAGGTGATACAATATTCGACGTTCAACTTTTACTCCTCGGATTGAATATCGAAGATTCAACTAGCAAATTTAAATTTGTTATTGGAGTTTGAGACCTAATTGATTCAGTAAGAAGAAGTTTCGAGATTCAAAAACAAGATTCAAATGCGTGAACGGTGGTTGAAATCGAGAAATAAAATTCAAGATTCAATAGGAATCCTTGAATTCGAGCATGAAGTTCAAAATTAAAGAGTATAGATTTTAGATTTTAGATAAAAGCTCTAGATTCAAGAAGATTCGACAGCAAAATTTCAATTTAAATCGAAGATCGAGATTCAGGAATATTATTCATGATCCAGTAACAACATTCGAGGTTTAGTCCAAAACTCTATTCAAGGATCAGTAGTCATGAACAATGTTGGGTTAAGAAATTTAAGGTCGAAGATCGAGATTCTGGACTCCAAAACTCAAGAATCGATAACGATACTCAGTTTTTCAGAGGCCAAATACCGAAATTGAGATTTAAACTCGACCTTAAAAATAAAAATTCAAGATTCAAGGATATAACTACGGGCAAAAGGTAAAAGACTGAACGATTGGGATAGGATTCGAGATTAAAAAACCAAAATAAAGGTTAGAAAAAGAGATTTTTCAAGATTAAGAAGGTGATATTGTAAGTACCCCAAGGTAGTTTTGATGTGATCAACCGAGTTAAGTTAGGTCCTGTGTGTTTTGATCATTGTGTCTAAGTGTGCAGGAACTTAGGAACACGAGAAGTCGAGTGGAAGATGTAGTGGACAAGAAAGATGACACGGGAAGCGAGTTGACGGGCTCGGTGCATTCGAGAGACAAGAAGCCGCGGAAGAGTACACCGGTGGAGCAAGAAGGACGCAGTGCGAGGGACGCGAGGAGAAAAGGACGCGGTCTGAGGGACAAGAACTCGGAGAGAAAGCCTGCTCGAGGTGAAGGTCAAAGTTGGGTTCGGGTGAGCTGAACATTGGACGACTAGAGATCACCCAAGCGATCGAAAGGATTGGAGGCACCTCGGAGCAGCTGGAGGCGCCTCACCCTCTAGGCGCTAGAGGTGTCCCCATCGAATGGAGGCGCCTCAAGCATCCAAACATTGGAGGCACCCCCAATGCTCAGAGGTGCCTCACTCGCCAGTTGAATGGAAGCGCCCCAGAGCAGTGGAGGCGGCCTAACCTCCAATCAGAGCTATTGCAGCGGATAATAGCTGGAAGCCACGTCAGGTCAACCGAGGTGACCCCAATGCTTGGAGGTGCCCCCAGCGCTGCCAGATCAGCAGACCATTGCTGAATGGATACATTTCGATCAATTGGAGGCGCCCCCATGACTGCCACGTCAGTAAAACAGTCACTTCGATCATTTTGCTATAAATAGAGACTGTGTCCTATAGTTTAGAACAACACACTACGCTCTTTAATTCCAAACTCTATAATCTCAGTCTGTACATTCAAAGTTTGTAAGAGGCTACTCCGCCTTCACCGAAGGAGTCATTTAGAGCTTTCATTTGCCTTGGATTAACAACTACCTAGGTTGTAACCAAGTAAACCCTTTGTGTCTCTTCTTTATTTTTATGTTTTATTTATTTAATTAATGTGTGCGTCCTTGCTTAGCTAGAAGCAAGAGAAGTTATAATTTAGATTTGCAGGGCTATTCACCCTTCTTTTAGCCGGTCCACCCGATCCTACAATTGGTATCAGAGCCAGGTCCGCTTGGAAGGACTAACCCTCGACCCAGCAACAAATCAAGAGGAATGACTGGATCAAATATCCACCCACCAAAATTTGAGTGGGAGTTCATGGTATGGAAACATAAAATGGAGGTCTTCTTCAAGATGGATTCGACATCATGCTGTGTATTAAAAATGGATTCAAAGTACCCAAAACAGAAGATGGAGAAGAACTCGAGGAACACCATTGGAGAAAATGACAAAGAGATGAATTCATGGCCAATGGTAAGACTGAATTCCATTTACTTAATGTTCTACCTGTGCAGGAACTAAATTAGATTGACAACTATACCTACGCAAAAAAACTTTGGGAGAAGTTCTTGGAACTCTACGAAGGAACGTCAGAGATTAAATTTGCAAGAAGGGATCTACTTCGAAATCAGTTGAACAACCTCAGACTGGAGGAAGGAGAAACAGTTGCGCATTTACATGGCAAGTTAAAAGAGGTAATAACTGGATTAAGCAATCTCAGCGAAATGGTGTCAAACGGGGACAGTCTCCAATATGCATTAAATGCATTTTCGAGAACCTCGATGTAGACATCAATAGTAGATTCTTACTATATCTCCAAGAATCTTGAGGTAAGTAGTCTAGAAGATCTTTTTTTGACTTTAGAACTTCACGAATCTTGATGTAAAGGAATAAAAGAAAAGTCAACTGATAACATAGCCTTGAAAGTCAAGAAGATCGAACAAGACTCAAAATCTTCACTTGACGAAGAAGAAGAAGCCTACATGGTAAGAAAATTTAAAAAGTTCTTTAAATCAAACGACTTTGGTAAGACACATGCTAAGAAGCTTCTACAGGGGAGATTAAAAGTAAGGTGCTACAACTGCAATGAAGAAGGATATATCAAGGACAACTACCGAAAATTAAAGAATAAAGAAAAGAAAAAAGAACCTAGAAAAGTCAAGCATTGGAACCTCAAAGCTACATGGGATGACTCGTCTTCAGAAGAATTCGAGACCGAGGAATATGCTGGACTAGCACTAATGGCCAGGCACCAAGAAGAGAGCATTGATGAAGGGGGAGGTACTTCCGAAGAGAGGAATAGTGAAGGGGGAGCATCTAACTACGAATCTGACATGGTAAGTAAGGTACGTAAGCTTTCTCCTAAACAACTTTACCATGAAATTAAAATGATGTTTAGATCATTGTGCAAGCTTAGATCAAAATATGTAGAATTGAAAAAGATAAATTTAGATTTAAGAACTAAATTAGCAAATGCATGTCCACTACCTGAATTTGATAAACTAAAAATGGAAAATAAAAATTTAATAGAATAAAAAGAAATACTAAAAAAGAATTCTGCATGCTCAAATTTAAATTTATTTCATGTTCAAAATTTTAGATACTCTGGAGGACATTATTGGTATGTTAGAAACCATAGAAGCCAAATTAGAAAATTTTTATATTATGATATTCCTAGAAAATATTTGATTAATCCAGTAGGTAGAAATTTATTTTGGGTTCCAAAATCTGTTCTAATTAATTAGATTTTCTTTATATGCATACTAGAAAATAAAATGGTTGATTTATCGACAATTTATTTGCAAAATTGTCTTTGTCATCTTTCTGTTCGATTTTTTTCATGTTATATTTTTTTGTGATAGGATTTCATGTTTTTATTACCGAAAAATATTTCGAAATTTTTTAACCGTTGCATAATTTTTATGAATTTTTTAACAAAAAATAAATTTTTAAAATTAAAAATTTTCAAAGACTTATGTTAAAAAATTTTGATTTTTCTGCGAATAACCGTTATAGTTGAAATATTTAGAAAAATTTGCAAGTTTTTTCACCATCAAATCCTATTTTAAAATTATTATCTTAGGAAATCTCCAATTTTCTAAAAGAAAAATATTTTCTTCTATAAGAAAAAGTATTTTTCTCGTGAAATTTTTTTCTAGAATCATATTCATAATTCTAAACATTTATTTTTTTAATAATATTTTTCGAATAGAGGTGCCTCAAGCACCCAAACATTGGAGGCACACCCAATGCTCGGAGGTGCCTCACCCACCTGAGAATAAAGACACCCTCAATCAATGGAGGCATGACTGCCACGTAAGCAAAACTGTCATATCGACCATTTTATTTTAAATAGAGGTTGTGCCCTCTAGTTTTCCACAACACACTTGCTTCTAATTTCCAAATCTTCTATAAGTCATTTCTAGTGTTATCAAAGTTGTAAGAGGCTACTCCGCCTTGACGAAGGAGATTCTTAGTGCTTTTCATTGCCTTGGATTAATAACCAACTAGGTTGTAACTAAGTAAATCTGTTAGCCTCTTTTCTTTCATGTTATTTGTTTTATTTTATTAACTAGTGTGTGCCCTTGCTTAAGTAAGGAGCAAGAGAAAAGTTTTACTTTTATTTGTAGGGCTATTTACCCCCCTCTAGCCGGTCAACTCAATCCTATAGTTACTCTTATGTTATATGTGTTGTGTCTTGTATATTTTTGACGAAATGTGTATGTGAATGATGCATGTAGATCTAATGTTTTACTTTTATGTTAAGGTTGCTACTAGACCGGATAATCAGGAGATCCTTAGTGACAAAGAATTCACATTCAACCGAACATTTGTGCCCTTAGTGACAGAGGGCACCGACACTTATTCCACTTTCTAAAGTTAAAAGATCTTGACATAGGAACTAACCCTAGTTAATAAGAGTAGTGTGGGGAATTAGGAGATGATCATGTTATAGGAACATTATCTAATATCATAGTGAGCCGATAGCCTAAAATCACTCTCTAAACCAACCTTCACAACTCACTTGAACTTCGACCTCACAACTCTCTCTCTCTCTTAAGTTCACAGGTTCACAACTCGATTAGTCTAGATAACTTCCTTATGAAATCACTAGTGCCTTAATCCGTAATCCCTGTAGATACAATAATTTTTTATATTGCTAACGACGTTACCGTGTACTTGCGGTTATGTAACAATGAACAAAAGATACTATTCACAAGTAAATAAAATGTAAATTTTATTAACAAAGAAAAATGGTCTAAGCTAACTAAATCACTAATGTTAATCTCAAATAATCCCTGACAACAACGCTAAAAACTTGTTACACAACCGCAAGTGCACGGTATCGTCGTCAATAATATAAAAGATTATCGTATCTACATGGATTGTAGATTAATGCACTAGTGATTTTGTGAAGGAAGTTATCTAGACTAATCGAGTTGGGTGCTTGTGAACTTAAAAGAAAGACAGTGTGAGAAAGAGCTTGAGAGTGAGAGAGAGAGAGTTGGTTATGAGGTCTATGTCCAAGAGAAAGGGAAGTGAGTTGTAAAGGTTGGTTTAGTGAGTGATTCTAGGCCTTTAGTTTCACTGTGATGTTAGATAATATCCCTATAACATGATCATCTCCTAATTCTCCACACTACTCCAATGAACTGGGGGTAGTTCCTATGTCAAGGTCTTTTAACTCTAGAAAGTGGAATAAGTGTCAGTGCCCTCTGTCACTAAGGGTACACATGTTCGGTTGAATGAGAATCCTTTATCACTAAGGATCTCCCGATTATCCAGTCTAGTAGCAACCTTAACATAGAAGCAAATCCCCTATATCTATATGCATTACTCATATACACATTTCGTCAAATATATACAAGACACAACACATATAGCATAAGAGGTAAACATCTCATAGAAATAGGAAATTGACATATCCATAGTTCATACATCATCAATCACATCATAGTTACTCCCTAATCCTAGAATGTGAAGAATCTACTCCATGAACAAGGAGAGAAAGCATGAAGACAAGAAATGAAATATTCTAGCCCTAGTCTAGAGAGAAGAGAGAAGAAATGCTTAGTCGAATGCCGTCTTGGTCTTCGGGAGCACTCTCCTTACTCGGATGATGGATGGAACGGAGAAAACCACCTTGGATTGTCGATGAAATCTCTAAAATGAAGTGATGGATGGACCTTGTGTTTTCCCTAGATGGAAAGAACACCCCCCCCCCTCCACCTTAAGAAAGGGAAAAAATTAGCTTTTATAGGTAGGGGGCACGACCCCTTCTTTTCTAGAGCACGACCTTGCCTGGAGGCACGACATGGTGTTGAGGCAAGCTGGTCTGGAGGCACGACCAGGTGTTGAGGTAGCACGGTAGGCTAGACACAGCTGTGTTTTTTAGTCACGGCCTGTGTCTAGGTTTTCCAAAGATTTTCACACTGCCGTGACTGGGAGGCACAACTGGGGCCTTGGTTCCTGCTAGGACTGAGGCACGACCGTGCCTAGTAGGAATGACCAGTGCCTTGGCCCTAGTTGGATGCTTCATGCCCATCTTTTCGCTCTGCTTTTCGCTCCACTTTTTCTTTAAGCTCCATTTTTGCTCCAAAATGCATCTTGTCAATGAAAATAAAAAAAAGCAGATCTCTGAACAATATGAAGTAAAAAGAATGATAACATAATAAAATTGGGTGCGATAATGTAGATCATGTCAATGAAAAGTAAGTAAATGTGTAATATAAAGTATCTAAAAACATATATAATATACGCACATCATGTTAGTATTAGCCCTAAGATCCAATTATGAGATGATTAGGCTTATTGGGTTAATGATTATGGTATTGGGTTCATGGTTAATCCAATATGCTAAAATCCAACCCATTAAAGATGATTAATGGAGATTAATTATACATTCAAGAAGGAAGA
>JBBUKS010000008.1:10535655-10548152 GCA_038050645.1 Hedychium gardnerianum | reverse complement strand
ACCAAAACATGCCTTTATTAATACAAGAATATGATACAATGAGTCCTTTAGTCAACCATCACATGATTGGCTCTAGGACTTCTACTAACAAAATCAACTAGCATTATAATGAAATTAAAATCCTATGACCGCCTTCCCAAATCAATTCCCCTCTCTGGGATCATCCGCTCTCATTGGATTTCTCTCTCTTAAGCTCTTGCTCTCAAACTTTCACACAATCTCGACTGTTTAGATAACTTGCTTTGCGAACTCGACTATTGCTTAATCAACAATCTCTGTGGATCGATATTTTTATTACTTGATGACTTAACCGTGCACTTGCTGTTTTGACAACATTAAGCTGTGGTGTTGATTTTTAAAAATCAACATCATAAAAGAATAAAAAATAGAAGAGATGAAAGAATACAAAAGAGAGAAGAAAGAGAATAGAGGAAAGATATTACATGTAAAGGAGAGAATAAAGAGAAGAGAGGATGTTACATGCAAAGGAGAAAGGAAAGAGAAGAGAGAAAAAAATGATTAATCAGATCGAGTAATATCGGACTTAGGATGATTTTCTTTTTAGGATTACATATAAAGGAGAGAGAAAAGAAAAGAGTCCGTTGTGGATAGGAAGATAAAATGAGAATTAGGTGTGTTCTTTGGGAGTTGTGGATAGGAAGATAAAAAGAGAATTAGGTGTGTTCTTTGGGAAAAATGAAATCTCGGTGTGCCTTTTGGGAATTCAGATTCCTTAGTTGTGCCTTTTAGAAAATTATTGAAATTTATATTATGAATATATATATAGAGAGAGAGATAGAGAGAGAATTTTGATACTTTGCATATCTTATCCTACACACTCCATGCACACCCAATTTTTTTTTTAATTTTTTTGATTTAAAATTTTTTATATGCTTAATACTATAACCCAACCCCTAAACCCTAAAAATAAAGTTTCATTGACACAACCAGTTACTTAAAAAAATAAACAAAAAGAAAATGATCTAGGCGTCTGAATTCTATGAGGGTCGCCCATGTCGCCCACGGAACGGATGTGTAGGCTATCAAATTTCTATATATATATATTAAAATTTTATACATTTTAAAAATTACCATATCACACTTTCATATTTACTAAAGACTGGCCGTCGTCTAGCCCAAGGATGGAGACAAAATGAATCGAACTAAATAGTATGAAAATATTAATATTTGAATTCGAGCTTGAAAAATATATATGGTATTCAAATTTGATTCAAAGCTGGAAAATTTAAATGATTATGGCTTGAGCTTGGGTCGAAATGAGATTTGAGTTTGACTTCGGCTCGAGTGGTTCAAATCTTAATTTAAGCATATTTATATTAAAAATATGAAATAAATAAATAAAATTCGGTTCAAGTTTGGTTCGTGAGCGACTTGTAAATAATCAAATAAAATATTATGAGTTCGAATTTGACTCAAAAAAATCATTGAACATGTTTGATGAGTTCAACTTGAATTCTCCAGAGCGGCTGAGTAGTCGAGCGGTCAAGTCACGTGGCCACCTTGGTTGAGTGCAGATCGAGACACCATTCTAGCCGCATGACCAAACTGTGCATATCAAAGTGTGATGCCTCCCTCCTCAATTGTTTAATGCAAAAAGTGTAGGAATATAAAAATGGAGGACGAATGAGAGGTAATGACTTGACCGCCCCCTCTCAACGTAAACATACATCTTTCAAACTTATAATTTATTTAAAAATAGTTTTAGCTATTTTGCTTAATAATATTAATTAATATACATTAATATTGATGAATAATTTAAAGAGTTGGAGAAGAAGCGACAATTGGGTCAGATCGTCTGCAACCTAGTTTGGCTTAACTCAGTTCGAGTGATGGCATGGCCAATAGGGAGGGGGGAGTGGGGCAAATTGTGTTGGAGGATAATAAGGGCAAGCTAAGGGAGGGTGAATAGTAAATATCCCTAATTCAACGTTTACAAAATTTTGCTAATTACTTAAAAGGATAATAATATAAGAAACCACAGCAAAAAATAAAAAAACAAGATAAATAACTCATAATTTTAACATGGTTCACAGCTCCCCATAAACTACTATGTCCACTGCTTAAGTGTCAAACAACCATTAATCTTTTTTCTTCTCAATAAAGACCCGAAGGTAGAGAAATCTTTTACACTTAAACTTATAAAGAAAACTCATAAAGAAGTTATAAGAAAGCTTATTATTGGGAACATTTATTCTTGAATATTCATCATAAGCTACTTTTATAGCTTTCATCCATCTTGTTTATCGTTGCTGACCGACACCCATAGTCAACTTATTGTTAACAAACCCGACTATTGTTGCTTTATCAATGACTCAATCCACGTTGGCTCTTGTACTAACAATCGGCTGGAACTCTGTCATCAATTGACTGGTCTTGTTCAGTCGATTCATCAGTCAACTCGGGTGCAAACAAAAACAATCTATTTACTAGCCATCCACCTCCAATCAACTGCACTAATTGACTAGATAGAAGTCAATTGATTTCCATATTACTTGACTGGAATACCACGAACTAGTCAAAAAAATCTTAGAGTTTCACTAATAGACTAATTCCAGCCCATCAATTGACTAAATCAGATAATCACGAATAGAAAACCTTTTTGTTTGAAGCCACTAATCCTCATCTCAGCCATTAGTTGGTTGATGCCTAGTACTAATTGATTGATCCTATGACTTTGACTACTTTTAAGGTCGACTTTCACTATGTTGAGATTCTACCTCTCATTTAGGTATAGTTTCTTTCAAAGTTCATCTCATCTAGAGTTTACCTTCGCCTTAATGTCATCTCTCATCAAACTACTCATCCCTAGAATGCACTCGAGCCTACAACTTCTCCTCGTGTCATCCTTCACACCTTCATCTATGATGTTCACTTCCTTGGCTCAGTCATACTCTGTGATGCTCCTCATTATGCAATCTCTTGGTTGTGCTATGCCATTTTTTTTCCCTCCAATCTCTATGGACCTTAGTCATTAGATCATTAACTGACCTTCGTCATGCCAAGTTATCTCCATATGTATAGTATGTCTCCAAGTCTTGCACAACTCAAATACACATATCAAATACACCATAATCCTAACTTAAACTATTTATCCAATCCATCAAAACATTGATCGTACCCATTAAAGGATGTGTGTGCACCAACGATTTCTTCTTCATGATGATTAACAATATATTTAAGTTCAATAAATATACGTGAAAATGCATAAGTATATTAGGGACTTGAACAGTCTCCCCCGCACCTAAGCTCCTTCTTGAGGTATACATTTTGCAAAAATATATTAGGGCGAATGAATTTTTCAAAAAAAATCTAGCTCAAACTCATTCACTCTTTTTTCCTTTTGACAATTATCAAAAAAAGATTGTACCAAATGAGTCCAAAAATTCAAAGATAGGTATTCCTAATTTTATCTTGAATCTCTAAGGAAACCATTAAGCTAAAATAACAAAAATATTCTGAAATTGTGTTTCAGAAACTATTTTCAGATTATCAGTTGCACATTTCTCCACTTCGATTGTCTTAGCCAACTAAAGTTTGAGTGATGAGTGTTAAGTGCCCAAAAGCTCTGCAAGAGGTTCTATAGCTTTGGTTCCAACATTCATTTGCTAACCCTCTAGCCGATTGCTAACCTTAACAACCAACTAAATGATTTAAATTTGAACTTGTGACATGAATGACTACACCTCTATTTGACTAAACAACCTCTCAAGTCAATTGCTCATCTTTTTAGTCAACTAAAAAACTTTTCAATCAACATCCAGCCATGGTAAGTTGACTAGCCTACTCTAGTTGATCGTCTTGGCCAACTCATGTTGTATGACTTTACTCCGCTAACATCCCATCATAACTCCAAATGTAAGATCAAGATTTGAACCAATTGATAAACTCGACTTGGGGTACCTTACTAATGTGGTCACAAGGCTTTCTCGACTAAGCCCTAAATAGTCGGCCCTATACCTACTCAATCACAAGTCTAATCCACGCAATTACAATAGTCTTCAATTCTTTAACTCTTGCACAATGACATTTGACTTTGAGTCCTTTTTCTCTTTATTTAGGCTACCTACACTCAAGTCAACTTTCTCTTAACTCGAACATCATAAACTTAGGTTCGATCGTCTTGATTTGGTTTGGACTACTTACCCTCAAGTTCAATCCTCTTGATCTGGATTACTCCCCCTCAGTCCAATCCATCTAGGCTATTTTTCCTCCAACCTCCGTTACCTCAATCTTCTAATTAGCATGATTTATCTTTTGATGTTGATCCTAAGACGGATTAACAAGAGGTGCTAGGATAAATGCTTCGCCTTTGTCACTTCTAATTAGCATGATTAACTAAACACAAAGAAGAAATATTCTTTTTTTTCCAACATCTTCTCCGTCAGTCTGGTGAGTTGCAGTTTAACTTCTTCCAAACCTTTTTCCCTTTTGTTTAGTATCTTTTATTGCAGATGACACTAATGATAGAAATTATAAAATCTACTAGTTCCAACCTCAATTGAAAAAACTTGGCTAGCGAAGAAAACTCAATTGATTTGGAGACGAGAAATAAGACGTAAACAAGCTAAGCCGATTCAAATTTTGTGATGTTCAAACTTTTATTTTTTATAAGTTTGAATTTGATTTAAAGTTAACTTAAATTTGTTTTGATTCATTTAGATATTATCGAACTCTTAATTCAAATTTATTTGATTATTTAAAAAAATTATAATTTATAATTTATTTGATTAATTATTTTATAATATTAATGAATCAAATATATATATATATATATATATTCAAATTTATTCATTTAATTTAATAAATTATTTAAATTTATATGTATTAAATAAACATAAATAATATTTTAACTTTTTATATATATAATAATTTGATTCTCCATATATCTTACCTGAGCGATAGCCGATTCATACATCTAAAAATGATTTAGACGTCTGGATTGATGTAAATAATTTTTTTATAGCTCAGAATTAAATCAATATTATTTTACTTTTATGATTTAGAAGTTAAATTATAATGTTTAAATTAAAAAATATTTAAAATGAAAAAATAATTTAAATATACACAAGGTGTATGAATAAAATATATAGAATAATAAAATTATATATATATATATATATTTTGAACAAATATACATAAGCACTTTATATATATATTGAACATAAATACATAATTGCTTATCAAATTGAACACGAATTTTTTAATGAAAAAATCTTCCAAATTGAACACAATTTTTCATAAATATTTAATTTATTTACTGTTTTAATAAAAAAATCTCTCAAATTAAACATAAATATTTAATTCATTTATCGTTCAAATAAAAAATCTCAAATTAATCCAATAAATACCAACTTGATTAATATCATCACTCCATTTTATAACATATTTTTGTACTATTTATGTTCCCATGAGATATCCAATTAATTAATAAATTTATCATAATAAATTAAAAATTAATTCTTAATAAACACATATTCTTATTAAAAAAATTTTACTTGATGATTAATTATAAATTTATTTTATAATTTATTTTTCTTCATCTAACTTTATAACAAATTATATAAAAGACATAACATATTCATCTTTTTACTACAACCAATGTATTATTTGTAAATAATTTCATTCCTATCACCGCAATTCATATACACAACAGAACAGTTCAGTAAGGTATACGAATCTCACTCCACTTTATCCTCACTCCAAATGGAAGTCATTTGCTAAGAGGATATGAAAGCGAAGAACACAGGGGGACTGCAAAAGTAGTCCAATTTATTCAGCCTATTTCACATATAGCGACTAGGCCTCCTCACTGAGGGTTCGGCGGCCTGCTGTTGGCTGCCGAGACCCTGGAGCCCCATTCGAGCAACTCCTTGCTGGTATCATCCTTGTGCACAATCACCTCTATGAAGCACAGGCAATCCTTCTTTGGCCCTGTTGCTGTCTGAATTGCCTCCTTCAGTTCCTCCTCGCGCACCACCTGCACAAGCACAGGTGCATTCAGAAACTCGGAATTCCAGTTCTACAGCATCACAGTGCTCTCTCTACCTTTGCAGTCCAGCAATTGCCCTCCCCGTTGTGGATGGCATCCACCAGGGCAGTGTATTTCCAGTAATGTAAGGGCCATCGTGAATCTCGACTTCAATAGTGTACCCTCCGTTGTTTATAAGGAAGATGATGTTGTTCTGGCTGTATCTTATCATTGTCGACACATCCTGCGCTGTCACCTTAATTGCCAGAAACTCAAAGATCAGAATTCTGGAGTTGAGAGCATAAATGAATTTTAAAAATTTTCATATTTTGAATAGAATGTTCCCTACAATTATAGGCAAATTAACCATATGTGAAGGCATTGAACAAAGGATTTCACAGATAATCATATCGCACCTGGAATTCTATGCATGTAAATCCAACGATACAACACCAACGAATCCACATATATAAGTTCAATGACGGGATATATTTATACAACTGAGATGACTTCAAATAATGGAGACTCAGCTAGTTTTTCTTATGGTTAATAGTAAGGTTAATTGTCAAAAAGATCATGAACAACATGTGTATAAATTATCACAAACTCTGGAAATTATCAAATCTATTACAAACTAATAACAAATCTATCACAAAATTCAAAAATTATCAAGCTATTTTAAACTTGTTTTAAGACATAATGAATTCACCATGTAATTATGATAACATGGGAACCATCCCAAGTAGCAGAACTTATGTCAAGTGCCAAGAATTAAAGAAATTAGTCATCTTTTTACCCATTCTCTTATTTACAACTAACCCTAGGGAATTACCACCTATCAATCTGCCCAAACCCTCCACAGAGGCTCCTCCCACACCGCTAGCATCATTACACAGACTGCATCAGCAACAACGCCACCACAATGCCATCGCTGGCCTCTCTTGCTCCATGCCTCGTGATAAAACGACCAATGTTATTTAGATGTCAGTCTAGCACAATGCTAGTAGTCACGACCACCTCCTACCTTACTCTCCAATGCATTGAATGTTAAGTTTCTATTTTGCAAGGTTGAACTATGAGAAAAAGATGATGTTTTTGATATTTATGTAAATCCTTGGTTTGATAGTCTTTGTCTACTTCCTAACATCAAATACCACTTGGAGCAAGACTTTTGTGCCCAATTTATCCCTTGCGTTGATGACCCTAACAAATATTTTGACGAATGCCACTAGAAGCCCCCATGCATGTTGACGTTGAGCAGAATATAGATGATTCTGAGCGTGAAGTTTCAGAAAAATTGACGAGAAAACAAGAGAGAAATAACATAATAAGGAGTAGCCAAGATTAGACTTAAAATCTTATCACAAAATCAAGAGCAAGAAGAATAAAAGAGAAATGTAGCCATAACGTGGTTTAAACGAAACAACTTAATTCAATATCAAAAAACTTGTCCCCTACATCATCTAAGCATAGGTTTATATAGCTCTCAAAACACTCAAGAAAAAAATCTAAACAAAAAATAACCAACGAGACTTAGTCTCCTAGAAAAAGTCAGTTTAAAGGTTAGCTAGGGATAAGGACAAGGCTAACTATAATTAAGAAAAAAATTAACGGACTTTAATAAAATAAATAACCAATTAAGAAAAATTCAAAAGATGCAGATCCATAGCTCCCCTAGCCCATGTCATGATTGCCCACATGACCAAGCCCATGTCATGTTGGGTTTAAGTTAGGTCTCATTGTCATGTCATGTTTGGTTTGGATCCCCTCTTGCATCACCCTTCAAGCATTCGGTCACTCTTGACTTACTCCAGATCTCCCCTAAGTATCTGATCAATCGAGATCACTTCTCTCTTCTAAGACTTTTCACTATCCAAGATTTCCGTCAAGTATCTAGTCAGTCTTAACCTGCTTAAACTTTTCACCACCTAGAGTTCACTCCCCAAGATATCCTTCAAGCATCCGTTCACCTTAATCTACTTAGACTTTTCTCTTAGAATTCACTCTTCTAAGAGCTCCCACATTATTCATTCAAGGTCACTATTCTATCTACATGGTTTGATCTAGACTATAACTTATATACCAATTGATAAGATTAAAAGAATTAATATATCTCTATAATAGTATGATATTATTTAATTTGGACCTAAGTCCTTATAAATTTATTTTTGAAGCTCTATCCAAAAAAATATATACCAATAAAAATATTTTTCATCTAATAAATTCATATTTTTTTTATATTTTTTTAATATAATATTTTGATTGTATTGTCAACATTTATGCCATTAAAAATTAGCATAAGTAGTTAACCTTGAATTATCAATGAATTTAGGATGCATCTGTACCGATTCATATCCATATTATCTACGAATTTATTTATATGGAAATTTAAATAAAATAACTTTTTTATTTGTCTTCGATTTTTTGGTCCCTCTCATTGAGAGAACCTTGTTATTGGTCTTCAATTAGGTGAATAAAACTTGACGTGACTTGTCCTGAGAAAAGTCAAGAGACATTATGCTAAGAGCATCACAATGAGAATATTTAGAGAGGATATCTTTAAATTTTAAATCTTCATCGCCGAAGGGGGATGAAAATTGAAATATTAAAAATTATTGGATAAAAAGTTTTATCGGTGATTTCTATTTTTTATCGGGTGGGATGGGGTTCATAAATACTTAATTTGTGAAATATTTGATGATTATAAAATTTGAGATATTTAAAAAGTGAAATATTTAATTGATGATGTGAAGATGGGTATCTAAAAATATTTGCTCTACAATATGAATGCTCTAATAATAAAGGAAGGGATTACAACAGGAATTAATGGAGTATTAGTGATATGTCTAATGTGGTATATCTTGTGAAAATGTAGCATGACTTTTCTGTTTATTTTTTTCCTTGAGTCCACTTGAGAATTTTCAACTACTGGTCTTAGTTCATCGACATTGAACGTACCTACTGACGAGTGGGCTCGTATGATGGTCAACTGATCAAGACTTTAATTTATTTTGTGTTACGGAGTAAATTAATATTATATGATGTGATTTGTCCCGTAGAAAATTATGAGAAATTTGCCTTGCTAGACTACTTTAGTTATATGTTTTGAGTGAGCATAGTGTTAGGGTTTGGCCCATTTGCTATTGACCAATAGAAATCCAGTTTCAATTAAGATCGATGATGCTAACTAATTAAAAAATCCCTACGCTCTAAAACAAAACTCTTGTTATTGTTAAGCGAACTGAACTAAGAAAAAATTATCTATTTTCAAAATTAATTTGGCGAAATTTAGATATCTAAATTATCAAAAAAAAAAAAAAAAAAATCGTTGTTAGGTCTGATGTTACTAATGGTATGAATTTCTTTTGATGAAATCTTTTTGTGTTGTGGGTAATAGTTTTTCCAGGGTTAATAGTTTTTCCCATGTTTATAAGCAAATATGGGAAAAACAATGTAATTTTTACAGGGTTAATAGTTTTTCCCATGTTTGTTTTTTTAATATGTTTTCTCTTTGCTCTTCCCGAAAATGCTCTCTGGCCGAAAAAAAAAAAAATCATACTGTTTGCGTTCTCCTGTATAAAATATTCGTCTCAATGAAAATTGAATGTATTCTTACTGATCACTTGTGGAGAGAAGTAGTACTTGGAACTTATCAAAGGTTCTAAATATAATTTGTAAATGAGAATATAAGACTACTCCTTGTGATATTTTTCATCATCAATAATGAGAGCGAATCAATAGTTTTGGACATGACTATAGAACATCCTCATGTATATTTTTGTCTCATTCTTTGTGTAAGGAAATTTGCTAAGCTGTATTGACTCAAGAAAAGTGTTACCCTTTGTATTCATTCATGTTGGGGATAGATGAAATGTAAAAATAATGTGCAAAATTAAAGAGCTGTGATGTAGGAGATGCTCCATTCCCTTTGTTTTTTTTTTAAAAAAAAATTTGGTCTCATATTTGCTTATAAATCCTCCGTGGAATTTGATTTTGTGGTTGAGATTTAATATTTTATTGGTTTTGGTATCTAATTAGAAATTTTCACTTTGCCCCCAAATTGTTGACTTTTTCACAATGCTCCTAGAGTTCTCAAATCGTCATTATTAAAATATGTCTTAGCTTGTTAAATCTTAATTCGCGTCTAATTTCTAGTGCAAATCAATTTGCCTCCTAAATATATTTTTAAAATTTAAAATTCTTAATATTTTTGGAGTCACAAATACGTGTAACAATTTGTTCTATTATTAGAAACCTAAAAAGGTTTAGTGTCTTAAGTTTTGGTGAAAGTTGATTTGCAACTTATATTGTGATACCACTATATGTCAATGTGGTGTTGTAGGTTCTAAATTGTTTTACAGATTGTCCCATAAATTTAAGATAATTATGATTTTTTGAGTCACAGACTCATCTTATGACTTATATTGAAATCAAAAATTCAAAAGAAAAATTCATGATCTTACAAATTTTAGTACCAAGTTGATTTGCAAATCATCTTACATCATGGATATTATTTTCAAGTCTTCACGGATTGACACAGTTATTTATACAAAGGTGTTACTATCAATAAATTTGAGATCGATTCTCAGTGGGTATGGAATATTCCGTTGGTTATCTCAATTTTTTCTTACATATATTATTATTGTTGGGCGAATTATAATTTATCTTCTTTTTAAATAATAAAAAACATCATGAAGGAATCATGCCTCGAGATAATAATTTCACTTTTTACTTCCAATGGATACTATTTTCAAATAAGAAGGCTGTAAAGAGCTTGCAGTTAGTTTTTAAAAATTTGATTTTTTTTTTTTTTTTTTTTTAAGATTTTGGCTTCAACGCTAGTCGTAGCATTGGCTTGAATTTTTTTGGCTTGTAATATAAAAAAAATATATTGTAATTCTTGAATTTTGGCTCTAATAAACTTAAATTAGCTCGCACTAGCACAAAATGACTGCTAACATTTAAGGCATAATAAACTTTTTTTAATTCCTTAACTTTAACACAAATTATAATATGTGTTTGTCACTCCAAAAATATCAATTTTTTTAAACTTTTGGGCCCTCAACATGGGCCTTGAAGATAACAAACGAGTTAGAATTTTTGATTGGAGAAGGATATTTCGACCAACATAGTAAACTACATAACCCAAATACCCAATGGCTCAACACAGGTCGTCTCACTACAAAAAAAAAAAAAAAAATTTTTTTACAACAAATTTTGCAATAAATTTTAAATATAAATTTATCACAAAAATAATTAACAATAAAATTTACGATAAAAAAATTTTCATCGCAAATAACCCACCACAAGATTTGGCGACAAATAATAAAAATTCGCGGCCAAATTTGCGACAAAAATATAATTTTGACACAAAATTACAATAAATTTTGCGACGACAAGACAATTCGTTGCAAAATTCACCCAAACGCAAATTTACAATAAAAATTAGTTGTTGTCGCAAATCTACGAGACCAATTTTCATTGCAAATTTGCAACGAAAATGAATTTATTGTAGATTTGCAACGAAATTTAATTTTCATCACAAATTTGTGACGAAAACAGATTCGTTGCAAATTTCATCGCAAATTTGTGATACACAGTATTTTTCGATAATTTTGAAACGAATCCATTTTCATCACAAATTTTGTCGCAAAAAACAAATTTTTTTACAGAACCTGACCATAACTGCATATCGTGTATACAAATATCATATTTCAAACCTATTTATATAACATATACAATAAACATTCTAACACATCCTATATACAATTAAATATTCCAACACATCCTATACACAATTTAACATTCCAACACATTTAACATTCCAAACAAGTTCAAATAAACATATTCAAAATGAAACCATACCAAAACAAATCAAAACAAACATATATATTCATACAAGTCATACAACTCATCATATCCATAAATATACAACATTCCAATCTAACATTCTCGAAATTCAACAAGTCATCATATCCAAATAAAAATATCTCATACCAAACGGTATCAAAAAGACGGAAAGATACAAAAAGAAATCTCATCCTCTTATACCTCGACAGACACTTCCTTCTCCTTCTTCCATTCTTATTTTCCTGCGTTAGAAAACAAACAAACTAAAAGTAACATTTATAATAAGAAAATGTCTCTAACATATCAATTGTATCTATGTGCCTAACATTTATAACAAACAAAACTTAATTCATCATCATAACATATCACTTGTGTCTTGATACATAAACAAGCTAACCTTATGGTTCTTGTGAGATATAATCAAGGTTCTTGGAATTCTATCTAGACATCCTTAATTGACACTCTGACCTTGGATGCCAAAAGATGTCATTCATCCTTAATTGCATGAAACATATACAGTAGATATAATAGATGTAATTCTATTATGATTTCATTACTCAAATCAAACACATTAATACTGAACAAATGCTATAGTTTCTCAGTATCTATATGGTCCATAAATTCAAGTCCCAATACAACTTTTCAATTTAGAGAGTAT
>JBBUKS010000008.1:10466650-10477583 GCA_038050645.1 Hedychium gardnerianum | reverse complement strand
ACGTATCTCCTGGAGTTTTCCCTCAATAAGTGAAACCCCAATTTTTTCTCTAATGTTCTCATTTCTTATCATATCTATCCTCGAATGTCCACACATTCACCTTAACATCCTCATCTCTACGACTTTCATCTTCTACTCGTGTGCTTAAGTCATGATCCAAAATTCAATTCAATATAATATAGCAAATCTTCCTTTAAGTTTTAGAGATACTTTATGATCATAAAGAATACCGGATGCTCTCCTCTATTTTAACTATCCTTCTTGTATTCTATGTAAGACATCTCTCAACCCCTCTATTGGTTTCCAAAAATTATCTTAAATACTTAAATCTCTTCGTTACCAATAACTCATCTCCTATCTTAACAATTGTCTTATTATATCTAATATTGCTAAACTTAAATTCTATATAATTTGTCTTTACTCTACTAAGATAAAAATCTTTCACTTCTAGTGATTTCCGACAAGATTCAAATTTTGCATTTACTCTTTCACATGTCTTATCTTTCAAAATAATATCATCTGCAAACAATATATACCATAGTATCGTGTCTTGGAATAGGTCCAATGAGTTTATCCATAAATAGTAAAAAGATTTGGACTTAAAGTTGATCATTGATGTAACTCTATCTTTATAAGAAACATTTCGGTTAATCCATTTGGAGTCTTCACTCTTATCGTTACATCCTTATACATATCCTTAATTATTTCAATATACGCTACGCTAACACCTTTCTTTTTTAAAATTCTCCGCATAATTTTCCTCAGGACTATGTCATAAACTTTTTCTAGTCTTTGAATATCATATGTAAGTCTTGCTTTTGTTCTAAGAAGATGTATAATTTTTATTGTCGACCTTCCAAGTATGAATTCAAATTGATTTTCAGTCGTTGTAGTCTCCTTCCTTAATCTTTTTTCTATTACTCTTTTATAAAATTTCGTGGTATGACTCAATACCCCTATAATTCGCACAATTTTGTATGTCTTTTTTGTTTTTATATAAGGGGACTAGAATACTTACCCACCATTAATCAGATATTATTTTTATTTTCAATATCAGGTTGAATAACTTTGTAAATCATCCAATATCTTCCTTCCCTAAGCACTTTCATACCTCTATCGGAATATTATCTGGTCCAACTACTTTTTCACTATGCATCTCATTTAAAGTTTGTTTTACTTCTAAAGTTTGAATTCTACGATAAAAGTTTAAATTTCTATACTCTTTCAACCTACTTAAATTATCTAAGTTAAGTTTGTCACCTAAACCTTTATTAAAAAATTGATGAAAATACCTCTTTCATCTATTGAAGACCTTTCTCTCGCTTTAGGCACCATATTGACAAGCATAAATTGATGAAAGGGTATGACACTTACAAGTGTTGGTAATATTAATAAGTGAAGAAAATACAAAAAAAAAAAAACCTATTTTACATATTGCAAACCAAGGAAAATACCTTGCAAACAAGTATTGAAATGCTATGACAAACTAACAAAGAACAATGATATTTAAAAGATAAGGTTAAGATGAATAGGCCAAACCTCACCACCATTCAAGGTCATGAAGTAGAAATGCTTCTGACCTCGGAAAGCATAGTCTCTTTGTCAGGCTTCATATGTAGCAAAATCAAGCACCTGAGTGAATATATTAACTGAGAATTCAGTGAACTTAATTGACAAACAAAAAAGATCAAAGGGATTAGTCAACTTTGTTGTTTTGTTGATTTGTCATTTATTGTTCGATTGATTAGAGAAATAACTTTTTTTTAAATTGGAATTTCTGGTATAGAAGCACAAAATCATATTCATGCACCATATACACACATTTCCTAACCCTTGGTAAAATCAATGAGAAATAAAAAATGTAGAAGGGAATTTTATTCTACCTCTCCCACATAGTCGATGAGAAACTGGCCACGTGATACATTTTGAAGCAACTGGAGTCCAAATCCTTTTTTCCCACAAGGTATCGGCTTGAGTCTGACATATTTGCGTTTCTAGAACTGCTTCTAAAAATGTTACTATGAACAGAATCTATATCTTCAACCAAGCAATAGTAGATACAGACCTGTTGATTTGAACAAAGCTCCCCACATGGACAGGTTCCTTTGACGCACTCTATGTTGAGCATCCGGTTCCAACATTGATCTCTACAGCCCAAACTGCCATCTGTAGGAGGCTTACAGTGGCAAACCATGATCTGTTTTTTTCATAAAAACAAGCAAGGGAAAAATAATGATGATGGGGGCAAAAATCAATGACAGGCTGCATGTCCATCAATAAAAAAAGAAGAATTAAAAGAAAGGACAGTTCTTTCCAAACAGATAAAGAGGGATGAACATAAGAGATATGCCACCCACTTGAAGTAACACACAGGAGGAATAGCTATGCTTGTGACTAGCACAATTTTTCAAAAGATTGAATCTAATCTAACTTGAATGAAAGTCAAACTACTAGCATTTCTACACATATTGTGGTCACTGATCAGTGAATGACTTATTTTCAAGCTTGATGGGTAGCCTCTCTGAAAGAGACTTCAACCACCAATAATAGAGAAATTCCCTTTTTGACTCCAATAATCACAATATTGTAAACAATGACTGCAAATAAAGGTTAAGAAGTTTTTTGACAATAATGAAATTCTGGGAAGTTTGCAGAAGAGGTAAAATCCAATGTTTTGAAAACTAGGACTTAATGGTGCATTGTTTGCCTTGCTTATTTTGGCTTTTCCCATTCAACCGGATATTTTCTATTAACTGGACGGGACTAGTTTTGCTTCTGGTTCCGGTTGAACCAATTTAACTGGTCATTCTTATTTTCTTTGATAAAATATGGAGGAAAATGAAATACTCTCACTAATTAGAGTTTCTTTGTTTAACACATTTAACTGTTCAAAAAGGAAAAAATAAATCTCACACCCACACATCTGTAATGGATTCATTAGATTACAATCACAATCTAAATGCATTTATCACTTCACCAACATCTGATTATCTTTATTTCTTCCAGAAAACCAACTTCATTAAAATTTCCCATGTATTTACTGAGATAAGAAAAAACCTTGAGTACACTTCCCGCCCATTTTTATCTTAATATTCATGTGACTCACATGCAAGGTTTTAAAGACCATTTTGTGCCAGTCAACCGCTGTGAAATTTACCACTCTGCCAGCTGATCAGCACCTACACTAAAACCTTGAGATATGGTACAACTACCGGACATGTGAAATGTTTGAGCAAGGGTTCCTGTTAAACTTGATGCAAGGGTTTTGTGCATCACAAAGTGTTCACCAAAGCAATTCACAACTTCCTCCTTCATAATCCTCCTTTGACGTTGCGTGCCGCCTCATGCAAGAGTTACCACCTCCCTGTCATCTACTCACCACAAATGAGAGTACAAGGCTCAAAACTTTCACCTTCTTTTGTGAGCATCCTCATTCACAATCCGCTCAACATTGCATACCACCTCATGCAGGAATTGTGGCTTCCTCATCATCTACTCGTCTGCTCATCCTAGATGTCACTCACCCTTCTTCTCCAATCCTTTCTTTTTCCTCTTTTGTTCCACTAGCACAATGTATCAACATAGTACTCAAACAATTTCATCCTGGCCTAAGTCATATATTCTACTTATCTTTCCCTTTACGTGATACTTGTACTTGTACTTATCTATATTTATATTATTTTCCTAAGTGGAAAAAAAGTAACGAATGCAAAACTAAAATTGTTTCCTTATTTAGAAACTCTACTCCATATCTCAATACTCGTCCTTTAGCGAAGCGAACTTCACCTTACAAACTTGGTTTGTTGCTAAAAGCAACAAAAATATATGTAAATCACACTTTGGCAGTGTTCCCAATTATCACTACAAGCCTAGAATCAGATACATGATGGAGTAGCTCTAAAAGCAAAACAACAACCAAACATTTATCCTACTAAGTAGGGTCGGCTATATGGATCCTCCTACATCATTAGACTCGAACTCTACTATATCTTCATCTATATTTAAATAAATTTTATGTTGTTTTATCGTTGCTAATCAAATATTCTTTGGTATTCCTCTTCCTCTATTAATGTATATATTTGTAAGGGTTTCACATCGCCTAACTGGAGCATTTATTGGATGCCTAAGTACATGCTTATACTATCTTATATACGTCTCTCGAAGTTTTCCCTCGATAAACACAACCCCAACTTTTTCTCTAATGTTTTAGTTTCTTTTCTTATTCATCCTCGTATATCCGCACATCCACCTTAATATTTTCATCTCTATGATTCTCATCTTTTACTCGTGTACTCGTTTCATAACGCAAAGCTCTCAAAGCAAGCAGGGTGCAAAATAAAGGTAACAAAATTTTCTCGGTCAAAATCCAATTAGTGTCAACATTGCCAACTATTGTACATCTATTGTTCCACAAAGAAAGTTCAAGATAATTACAAAGTTAAAATGTATATAAAAAATAAATATGCTGAAAACAGAATCCCTTCTGAAAATCAAAGACTAAGTATGCTAACAGGTAATGATATTGCCCCAAACCTCATCAATTGTCTGACTTTTCCAATTACGATGGAGATAAAAGTTGGACTTGACATGTGCCTAAGGAGCTGGCTGGTTAGCTGAAAATGACAGAAAGAATATGGACCAAAAGGAAAATTGATAAGATGCTGAAGTACATTTTATATGACTTATCTGTTTGCTTTATCTTAAAGCAAATGGCTCAGAACTCTACCAACCTATTTTTGACTTTACAGCCAAAACAGAATTTTTCTTTAGAGCATCTTCATCGCAAGAAGCATCATCAATCTCCAATTCAGCATTTATCTCTGAGTTTGCCTTCTCTTGTGGTATAGAGCAATCAGCAAATGCCATGTCTGTGTTGTTCTTGCAAGTCCTGAAAATGTTATAACCAAAGTAAGTCTAGTGCATAGCCATGGGGATGTGTAAGACACTATCAACTCCAAAGACATCAAACATGCAGTCGGATCACCAGAAATCCTTAAACAAATGCTATCTACCAAATAGCAATTCTCTAGAGAAAACATAAGAGTTATCAGACTCAAATCCATAAAAAAATCCAGTGAATTGACAAACAGGTTGACAACTAGATATTTTATCATCAAAAATATATTATGTTTATGGATGCCGATGTTCTCACTCATAGCATGTGAACTGGAGCCACACAGAGGAGCTGAAGCTCTTCCCTGTCAAGCTCAAAATTACATATGAAATATCTGGGATTAGGTGGATAGTAAAAAACCCAAGTAACAATAAGCAATTCCTGCCAGACTACAACAGGAAGATCAATGTATAAACTAATAAATAACAAAAAAAAGTGAAGAAAAGAATCAGGTGAAGTATGATAAGAACAAAGATATATAAACTTCCGTACCAAGTAGCAATTTCAATCATAGGTCAGAACAATATGGTACCAATGCCAAGTCGTATTGACACACATTATGACTTGACATCATTTGGATCACATAAAAATGGTTTTGGACCTGTTCCACACATTCACTCTCCACCAATACTGATTTGGCCATTTACTTGCATATAAAGGAAATATATTGATGTCATAATCAATTGACTTAATATTTCATAAAAATAATATCAAAACTAATGGAAATATGTCAATAATAACACACCTTTCTGGTAATAACACAACTTTCTGGTGATATTTTTAACAAAATTTGATATATTTTTAAAGATATTTATCTTTTTTAAGAAATTACATTGTCAATTGTTTTCTCCATTTTTGAAACATCATTTTATATTTTTTTTTAAAAAATAAATCAATTTTTTACATTTTTCATTCATATTATGTACTTTCTTTATCTTTTGCATCTTATTTTTACTATACATTTTAAATGCTGAAAAACTATTTTTATTTTTTTTTCATTTACATTATATAATTTTTATCTAATCGACTTTTTATGTAAACTTTCATTATTTTTTCAATAAATAAGTTACGCAATTTTAATTTACAACATATTTCCTTTATAACTTGGTTGGCCCCTCTCTTCCGTCCCTCACCCCCACCACATAAGGTTGTGACAAATTCATGCCCCATCAAATCATTTCTTCTTTTCCCTAAAAATATATTAAAAAAATCTCCATCTTCCATCGCTCCATGTTTGGGGAGGATAATCCACTCTCTCACATCTCCTTTACAAATGAGGATGGGACTTAGTCTTCATCTTCCTCACAACGCAAGTTGAATGCAAATCATTGTCAGAGCATTTAAGGCATTGAACTCTAATGCTTGGATTCTTCATTAAACCCTTCTGTGACATTTTGTGTAAACATCTACCGATTGATCCATATCCCTATCAAATACTCATACCGCCAAGCAACATGGGTAACAAGAGCTTCAACTTGATAGTGCTCTAGACTGGGGTGACCTCTTGGCTTTCTATGAATATTTCAATTAATCCCTTCACATAACTTAGCATCATAAAAAAAAATTAAAAGACAACATTTTTTATACATTGTCTATGTAACTAAAAAAATATTATTAAAAATACTGTTGTTAAAAGTCCGCTCAAAAACAACGCATAAAAAAGCGTTGTCGTTTTTTTTTACAAAGACAACGCTTTTGCAATGCTTAAAAAGTGTTGTCTTTTTTAAAATATAATTTTTTAGCAAAAAATAAAATTTATTATTTTTTATTTACAAAATCGTTGTCAATTATATTTACACTATGAGTTGCTTAATTAAATCATTATAAATAATATCAATTAAAATATTATAAAAATACAACTGATCAATTTTTTTATTATTAATCAAGAAATACGTCATACAATTCAAACAAAAAATACGTAAACATAATCTACAAACTTTGAATCCATGTTAAATCTATATAAAAGCAAAAACTTGACATACATGCATATTAGTTTGAATGCCTCTCTTCACAGCATCTCTCTTTTACTCCCTCTAGGTTGTGCAATCACTCCAATGTCATTCTTGCATGCCTCTTCAACAGCATCCTTCGAAGTTGTCATGCAATATCTTCATGTTAATAATAAACCTCCTAAAAAAAGTTAAAACAAATCTAGATAATGAAAAGAAAGAGTTACTCGAACTCTTACAAACTATTCTACATCTGCGTTGATTACATGGACACTTTAACTCAGTACCATTCAAACATTCTGGATGAGACTTAGCGAAGTTCACAAACTCTTCAACCCCGCAAAAAATTCTTGACTGATAAATCCATTGTCTAACCTATTGTACATCCAAGCCTTGTTCATATACATTGTATCATAATAAGAATAAAATTTACATTTGATTAATCATATCAAACTAAGCACACTTATATTTGAATCATTAAACTAAAATTAATCATGCATATAGTTTAAACTACTACTATAAACTAATCATGCATATGGTTTAACACAATTTTTTAACAAGAAAACAAACTTTAGGTTATCATGCATATGATCTAACATAACTAAAGGAATTACCAAACTAATCATGGACATGATCTAACATAACTAAAGGAATTACCAAACTAAAATAGCATGCAATCATTAAACCTAACTTAATCATATCAAATTGCTAAAAAAAATTGCATGATAAAATTGTCACATAAAATTGCCAAAATAAAATTGCAACGCGTAGTCGCACCCGGCGACGGCCACGCGCAGCCACTACGACACGGCCACACGCAGCCGCAGCATAGGCCGGCCACGTCCACACGCAGCTGGCAACGACCGCCACCAGCCGAGGCCGACCACGGCCATGCGCAGCCGCAGTCGGCAACAGCCGCCACCAGCCACGTGCAGCCGAGGCTGGTCACGGCCACGGGCAGCCGCGGCTGGAATCGCCCGGCCTCGGCCACGCGCAGCCAGCAGCGATGAAACGCAACGGCGGCGGCGCCGGCCATGTGCAGCCACGGCGCCGCTGCCCACGTCGAGGGAGAGAAGCTCAGTGGTGGCATACCTTTGACGACTGGGAGCTCGGAGGCTGATCGGCGGTTGAGAAGAGGAGAGCACGGTGAGAGAGAAGGAACCACTCGATCTCCCCTAAATATCGCTAATTAGCGACAGAATATTAAATTCCGTCGCTAATTAGCGATGAACAATTAAATTCCGTCGCTAATTAGCTACGGCCTATAAATTTCCGTCGCTAATGGCGACGGAAATTAGGGTTTACGGTCCATCAGGGAATTAGCGACGGAAAAAAAAATTCATTGCAAATTTGTGACGGAAAAATACGTCCGTTGGTAAAATCGGTCGCTAATTCCCTGATTTTTTACAGTGAATAATTTTTAATTTCTTCTTCTCTTGGTGAAAATTATCAACTTTTCTCAAGGTGAGAATTGTTTCTCTATTATGCCCCATCAATTGGTATAAGAGTCAAACTCTAGTGGTTGGGTTTTCATACTACTTATCTTCATCCTCCATCATCCTCGGGCTTCAGTACCACCCTCATCGACAACTTTAGGCATTCCGAAACCTAATTTGGTCGCTTACATCTTTCTTTTGTTCACTATTTTCTCCTCTTAATACCCACACATCATTTCCTCCATTACCTCCCCTACACTTCTACTGCCATCTCCACCTTTTAGCATTTGAACTCCAGCACCATAATTAATTTGTTATTCCCATCCACTTCAACATAACAACACAAAATATATATATATATATAGTTATTAAAAAAAATGTTTCCACAGCCGTTTAAAAAAAGAAAGAGAGATTAAAAAAAATTAAAAAAGAGAAAAAAAACAAAAATTACAAAAAAAAGAGCGAGAATGAGGAAAATCTCTCATTCTCTCTCTCTATATATATAGGTGATTTGAATAACCATATACTTTCAATTTTTGTCACTTGCCTTATCTTCATTTGTAACTTCAGTACCTCCACCCGACATCTCTTTCATAAAACGATTCTCTTCTAGATCCAACAAAGGGCAGATTAAGTCTTAATCCGTTAGTGCAGTTCAGGACACTTCCACATCAATGAAACTTGTATCATCTTGCACCCTCCAACCAATGCCTCTTCTAGAAAACGATTATCTCTTCTACATCCAATAAAAGACAGATTGATCAGTATCTTGATCCTTTGGTCCAACTCAAAACTCAAGGAACTTCAACATCAATGAACCTCTCATCATCTCAATACAAAAATGTTTCATCTTTTTGAAAATTGACTTTTATTTATCTAGTTGGTAAATTACTGATCATTTAATTAGTTTTACTCACAATTTCATATAGTATTCATAAATTAAAAAATACCATTATTTTCATAACATATTTAGTTTAGCAATCATCCATAAAAAAATATTTCCTATTTAGTTTAATCATCATCCACTAAAAAATAAAAGAAATATATCATCATTAGCATCCTCCTTACATGCACTTAATTTGTTTATCATTCGTATGTTCTCTTGCATTAAATTTATTGTATTCTTTTATAATTATCATTACTTATCAATATTTAGATCGGCATGATGATAAGAAATATCATAACTACCACCAAATAAATATATACGAGATGTAGATTTTAGGTACATTTGATATCAACCAAATTACATCAATGTGAAGTTGTGAACCATGAACTTAATGACCCTAGTGGTTATTCTTCATGCACTACTAAATTTTGGAGCAACATGTATAAAAGATCATAATCACATCATCTCATATCTACAAAAGAATCTAATTATTTTTTAAAAATAATAATTATTATTGTGAACTATGTGTTAAGATAGATGTCCCTCTCTTTGATGGAGGTATAAACCCCTAACATATTTCTTGATTGGTTAGATGACATTGAAAATTATTTTGACCAACAAGAATGATTTGTCAAATTCACACTGGACTTAATAATTATTAGCGATGTGTCCAAATTAAGTATTAAAGACAAAACGGACAAGAACCCACCGTCACACACCGGCATGACTATCACACACACTAGCATAAGATGAAAAGACAATGAAACAATATGTCCACCAAAGTTCAAGAGACTATTGCTTAATAAATATGTAAAAGCAAAACAACAATCCTAAGTGAATTAAACTAAAAGACTTTAGTTCTTTTAAAATCTATGAACTTGTAGCTAAAATGAAAGAGTTGTGCTCATATAAATCTCCTAATAACTCGACCTCTGTATAAGAAACCACTAGTCACAATTTAGAAGAGCCCTCTAATGACACTTTGGATAAGCCCTTTTATATGCAATCTTAGAAGAACATCTTGTTGTTCTTTCGAGATGGACTGTTAGTTAGTATATGGAACGTTATCATCATAAAATTTAGGGGTTAAATTCTGACCGGCAGTCAGGTTCCTGTCTTCTCTCATGTACTAGTCATTATTCGGACTAGTAGTCACCCGTGATTTACCTCCTCTATGTTGGTCTTGAGATTGATTGATACTAGCATTGGGGCCAAACATTTTACTTTTTTGTCACCATTAGCTGAACATATAGTTAACTTACTCTTTAAAGTCCAATCAATCTAAGATTAGCTATGACTTTAACTCACAGGACATAACGCATTCATGTTATCTAGATAAGCTAAAAGAAAAACTAAACAAAACAAAACAGGCAACAAGAATTAATAATAGGAGATATGAATTTAGAGTTTTATAAAACACTTGACGTAACTACTTTCATTAATATTTATAACCTTAATGCTTGTCATCCACCGAGTTAGTTTCCTTATTTGCTTCTATATGCCAAAACTGAGCTATCCAAAGTGCTGCACATACTAGAATGAAATACTACCAAGTAATGATTATCATAAAAAAAAAAAAAATGATTAACCAGGTCGTAACGGCGGACCTGAGGTGATCGGCTCGGCCCCACGGAAGTTTCCCACCGGCCACCAGGGTAAATCGAGATGCGCTAATGGAGGCTCATCCAAAGGATCAGTATTCTAAGGCCCGCTTCTCATTAGAGGGAAAATTCCCTGCAATGCGCCGTAGCTGAGATTCGAACCTTAG
>JBBUKS010000008.1:10450277-10466550 GCA_038050645.1 Hedychium gardnerianum | reverse complement strand
TTAGTGAATACCTAGTACACCCAATGAGCTCTAATAAGTATTGAGTTCCTAAGAGTATGATCTCTTCACACTAAATGGGTATAGTGTTATGTTTGAGAGGTGTTCTATGACAACCGCCTTATAATATGTACTATTTATTGGATAAATAAATGATTTATTATATGAGTGCACATTCTTTATGTATATGATTGGATTTTAAACTCACTTACTGAATGTATGCAATACAATTTATAGCATGAGAGAACTTTTGATTGAATCACAATTAGTGAGCATCTCTACATGTGCAATTATGAATGTATTGAAACATTCTATAGTCGATAAATTAATGAGTTTGGACATCATCGATTCTATGAGACTATCATGTGTTATACTCCTTAGTTTAACCAAGCAGAAGCTCCTCACTAGTGGGAAACATTGAGATGTCGAGAGTTAAATGTGGATGCTAGTTAAAGGTAACTGGTTCATTGAAGTGACCTGCCATGAGACTTTATATGAGTCTGTATATATATGAATATGTCAATAAATATCTCATTGCAACTTTTGCAGCTTAAATGCATAAATCAAATTGGTTTGGTTTTAATTGAAAGAGGATTGGTTATTGAACCAAGTGATTTGGTTTTGAACTAACATGATTTGGTCTTGAACCAAACCATGGCTTAATGGTATTGGATCATGTTGCTATTGGGCTTCGAGCTTGGGAGATGACTTGTTCCCCAAGTCATTGATAAGAGGTTATAAATACTCTCCCATAGGGAGAGAAATAGATTGGAGTTTTGATTAAATCTAATTATTAGGTTTTTCCAAAAACCTCTTCTCTTTCTCTCCTCTCCTTGCCGCTGCCTCCCAAGGAGGAACCACTGCCTCCTAGCCACCGCTGGCTAGCTACCACAGCTGGCTAGCTACCACAGCTGGCTAGCTACCACAGCTGGTCGACACCCTGCTCTTCCTCCTCCGGCTAGTCTCTGGAGCCAAGACCGTCGGCCAACAGCCTTCTCAGTCGCCCGAAGCTGATATCCACCGCTTGAATAGCAGCTCCGGTTGGCCTCTTCCGCCGTCCAACCCATCTCTTGTTAGTATTAGCCCTAAGAGCCAATTATGAGATGATTAGACTTATTTGGGTTAATAGATATGGATTGACTTATTGGATTAATGGTTAATCCAATATGTTAAAATCTAACTAATTAAAGATGATTAATGAAGATTAATTATGCATTGAAGAAGGAAGATCATTGAGTTAGACTCAAATGGATCTAAATATTGGATTGAGTCCAATTCGAATTAGACTCATAGAGTCAATTCGGATTGATGAGGGTCAATGAGTTAGACTCATTGGGTGAACTCGATTTCACCAAGGAAGAAGAAAGATCAATTTTGAATTGATCATGCATTAGATGAAAAAACCAATGGACTTAATTGGATTAATAGAAAATTAATGCTAATTAAGATAATTGATTGAATGAATACAAAAGGGGTTTTGATTCATTTGGTGCATAACACTTGTGTTCTTCCTCTCTTATTCTCCTTCTTCCTCCTTGGCCGAAACCAACAAAGTAAGGTTGCTAGCACAACCTTAAGTGGATTTTTCTTCTCCAAGTTTGTGAGTTCGTGAGACGGACGGAGCGTGTTCATGTGGATACTAAAAGAGGCGCGAACACTTGATCGTGCTGAGATTCAACAAATACAAAAGTTGGTGTCGGGAGTTCGTGTTTATGCAACAAAGGTATAACTCTCATAACAACAAGTATACGGTTTCCTTCGCATTGATCTTTTGGAAAAGATCTTGATAATATTCCACTGCGCTTGTTTTGTTTAGGGTTTATTGTTCAAACCAAACCATCAAAACTCTGGAGGTCGATTGCACCAACAATCTCCTCTTTTTTGATGTTTGATAATATATTTAAGTTAGGCTAAGTTTTTAACCTAACATTTAGGGTTTATGTCAAGTTAGAGAATTTGGTTTAACACCCTTTTACATATCAAAAAGATGTAAAACTCTTAAGGAGCGCCTTAGGTGTTGTACCAACAGTTGAGTTTGGTAAACCATAGATAAAAGTTATCCCCTTAATCCATCTTGAAAGACCATTATTTTTGCAAGGTTATTTTGAAAAAAAATAAAATAAAACAAATATTTTTACAAGTAGCTTTTTCAAAATGAATTGGACAAATATTTTTGTAAAAAGATTTGAAAATTTTGTTAGGCAAGATTTTTGAAGTATATTTTCAAATTCTTTTGAAATGAAATATGAAAAGTATTTTTCAATTGGAGAGGAATTTTGAAATAGACAATTTTGAAAAACAAGTTGAAAGCATTTTGAAGAATATTTTCAAAGGCGAAGTAATTTTGAAACAAGAAAATAGTATTGAAAATTTGTGAGAAAAGATTTTGAAAAATAAGATTTTTTTTTCTTTTAAAAAAAATCAATATTTCTGAAGAAATAAGATTCCTTTTAAAATTAGTCTTTCAAGAGAGCCTCCCTCTTAACCTAACAACCCCTTAGGATATCCTTTTTTACCACAATGAAGACATCCTATGTGCCTTAGAGGTTTGAGTGTGTTATTGTTGACCTAAGGATCTAGAAGCTAAGTGTCGGTCAATAATAATCATTTTAAAGATATATAGATTTTTGAAAAATATATATATAATTACACCCAATCAGACATGAAATATCATTCAACATCATTATGTGAATCACTATTTTAAAAATATTTTTAATAAAATATTCCTATAGATTTTTGAAAACCTTTTCAAAAATATTTTCAATTTAAGTTGTCCAAACATCTTACACATTCTATGTGTCTTAGTACATACAAACACGTTAGCTTTAAAGTTTTGATGAGATGAGTTTTTCAATTTTAATTTAATTAAATCAAATTGTTTGTCTAAGGAAGTTTGATTTTGTGTTAGATTCAAACTTAGCTTTGGGTCTAGCAAGCTAATGTTTTCAAAATAAGCTTTCAAGCTGTAATGAGTCACAAATGGACATCATTGAAGTAACCATGTGCCTAAGATAAAGTTTTTCCAAAACATCCAACCTAAGAGACTTAATACTAAGTCTTGATCTAACTAGTCCAGATTGGACTGAGGTAGCTTTAGCTAAATCCATAAAGCTGATTGCACTAGGTAGAATGATTCTGCCTAGACATATATTAATAAAGCTTCCTTAGCATACTATCATCTTAACCTTCTCTAATACCGTTGGTAGAGATTAAAATCCTTTGTTCTATATTTGCCTTATCTATCTATTCTAAGATAAGCAATTAAAAGCATGGATGAAATGCATGGCATGTGGGAAATGACAATTGAAATTAATTAAAGTATGCATGAGCATGACAATTTGAACAAGTATAGCATATCTAGCAAGTCATAACAATCAAGCACTTAAGATATTGGCTACTAATAATGTATCAAATTATTGATTTGATACATTTTGTGTTAACCTGAAATATGTTAACCCACTTTGACATATTTTAATTATTAAGGTTTATGATTTTATCAAGTGAGATTTTATTGATTGTTACATAATTAAATAGTATTTGATTATAACTTGGTTTATGAATTTTAAGTTCTTGATTTCTTTTAGAAATGTAACCCAAGTCAAAACTTTGAGTTTTGGATAGATTACAAATAATCTTTTCTAATTTATTAATTTTATTTTGCAAAATATTGTTTTATTTTTTAAAATTTCTAAAACTTGTATTTTCTGAGTTCAAAAAGTTATCTTTTGACTTTTGAACTTTCAAAAATTGATTTTTCGAACTTATAATTTTTGAAAACTGATTTTTATAATTTTTGAAATTTAAATACGAATTTTTCAGATTTTTAAAATTCAACCTTGAATTTTTCTTATTTTTAAAAGTTGAAAATTGATTTTTCAAATTTTTGAAATTCAAATTTGTGTTTTTAATATTCAAATTATTATTTTTAAAATTTGAAAACTTATTTTCTGAATTTTTAAAATCCTTATTTTTGGAAGTTGAAAACTTATTTTTAAAATTTGAATTCTTATTTTTGAAATTTGAAATTTGATCGATTAAGTTCTTAGATTTTGATAACTCCCTTTTTGAATTTTTAAATTGTAAAAAATATTTTTCTTATTTAAATTTTGAAGAATATTTTTCTAATTTTGAAACATCCTTATTATCATTAATTAATTTTGAATTATTAATTAAATTTGAGTTGATTAATTCAAAGTTATTTTTATTAATTAAATTCAAATTTAAATTATTCAATTGAAGATTATGTTGATTAATTAAATTTGAATTAGATGAATTGTTAGAATAAATTAAAGTAGAGTTATCATGCATATTCAATTTTTCAGAAAGATCTAAACTAGTTGAATAATAATTAGCGAGCATCGTAAATACTGTATTTTTCAAAAACTGTAAACTTACTAACCTCGATCGCTCCCCCTAGATCTTTGGATCTCTTCTATGGACATCGATTCTTGTAGTGACCCCTCTCCTTACACTTCAAGCACGCTATGTAGTCCTTGTTTTTCTAAATCCCTAGCATTGGTTCCTCCTTTGTCGTCGGTTGTGCAGATCAAGTCTTATAAGTAGGACACTTATTTTTATAGTGTCCTCTTTCTCTGTACTTAAAATAAAGTATGTGTAATTTCAAATTAACTTGAAAAAGCATTACCTATTATCTCCTCCTTAACCATTGACGACTTGGATTCGAGTTCGACTTGATCTTCTAACTTCGATGAGTCCTTGTGAAGCTTGATTAATTGGATCTAAAGTTCATAGACATTTTTGTACGTACCTAATCTGTATAAAACCTTATTAGGTAAAATATTTACAATTAACTTGGTTATCTTTCAATTTGTTTATGAATCAATCGATGGTTCTTTTAGTGCCACCCAACCGTCAAAGTCATCACTTAGTATGAAACTCTTCATTTCTGATCTCCAAACTTTGAAATATTTCATTTTGTAAGGTGATGACTTGTGGATGCATCAACTGAGCTTTCTTTCGTACTCCATATTCTTTTTGCACCTTTTATTGTACAAATAAAAGAAAGGAGAATTTTAAATAAAATATATCTCTATCCTACTTCTTAGGCAGTGAAAAGTAACCTGGCTTTGATACCAAATTGTAGGATCGAACTCGACACTAGAGGGAGAGTGAATAGAGTTAGGATTTTTTTGTCATTCTTTTTCTATCAGAGTTAGTAGCACAACGAAAATAAAGTAAAGAACAAAAGGACAACAGATTTACTTGGTTTCCAACCCCCAGGGTTAGTACATCCAAGGCTGCGCACGAAGCGATCGTCCATTAATGTCTTTTTCCTTTCCAGACTTTTTCTGAGGCGGAGAAACCTCTTACGAGTTGTAAGGCAATCACAAATACAAAAAGAGTAGTAGGTTAAGAAATAAGCATGTAAGTAAAAAAAAACAAACCTCGTCGTAGACCAGCTAGAAGTCCTGAGTGCTGCGACACTCCTCCTAGCACTTCTCGGACAACACGAGCAGAGTTTTGGAGCACTTCTGAGCACTAGCACGAAGATGGATGTTTGCAAGAATTGATGGAAGACGCTGCCTCGACTCCCCTTTTATACAACTCAATCAACACCTCTCTCGTCAACTAGATCTCCACTGAATCAGTTGCAAACTCGATCCTCTTCGATATAAGTTTTGACCCTCTAGGTCGACCGTACACCCTACAATTGCCCCAGGCTTAGCCAAACCTTATCTGAGACCCGACTCGTTCGGACTTGATCACGTCAACTTTCAATTGACCGAACCCTTCCGGTCGACCAGAATTCCTTTCGATTGATTAAATTTCTTTCAGTCGACTGAATCCTAAGTCCATGACTCGGACTAGTTCCCAACTGGTCCCGCCCGAGTCTTCATCCAACTATTGTTTCTTGCAAAACAAATAAGCAAACAAGAAAAACCTAGTACTTGGTTTACCTAAACTTACTAGGTTCAATTGCTTGAAATTCATTCCTCCAAGACTTCTCTCTTTTCTAAATAATCAGCTCCCAGTTGACTCCATACACTTGGACTTGTTTGCCAAACAATCATCTCCCAACTGACTCCATACACTTGGACTTGTTACTATCTAGCTTCACTCACTAGGACTTTTTCACTACCTAGCTTCACTCATTAGGACTTTTCCGCTACCTAGCTTCACTCGCTATAACTTTTCCACTGCCAGCTTCACTCACTAGGTATTTCCACCAACCTGCCAAGTATCTAGTCCTACTTGGACTTCTTACTCACTTACAAGCTTCAAGTCAACCTTGACTTTGCTTAGACTCTTCATTTAACTTGCTTAATAATGATCAAGTTATTTGGTCACCCTTGACCAATATCCCTTAAATATATTGTTCAAACTAAACAATCAAAACTCTGGAGGTCGATTGCACCAACACAACATACTCTCTCCCCATTAAAATCGCCGCAGTGATAAGTTACGAAGCAACACATCAATCTCCGCGACAATTCAAATGCAGCCGTCAAATGTGAAGCCTGAATAGGCGCCAACTTGTCATCACCAACAGATCCAAGGTTGCATCAACATCAACACCATCCCACGCCTTCGTAGTTAATAAGATAAGATTTTTACGCAACCCGAGGCAGATACTGCTTGCCACTCATTAATGAGGCGGTATAATGCGTCAATCATCAACATGATACACGATCTTGCATATCACGTCCATTGAATATAAAGTTTTCTCTCCACAATGACCAAGACTCGGCCAATTGTCCCAGTAAAATGTGGACACCTTAACTCAGTAGTTAGAAAAGAGTCAGTTTGGTAGAAAGATGACAGCTTGGCACAATCAAGTCAGTCGGATCATGCCTCCTTTGACTAAACTTGAAGGAGAGATTTGTGATGTAGTGTGATCCTACAACTCCTACATGTCTTGTAAGTCAAAAGTCATGCTAGTCGACATCAACATGTTAGTCCTTAAGACTAACACCCCCCGGCTTGGTCCCATGCATCAACATCATCTGTCCTTAAGACCACTCGACATCAACCCTCATTTCCTCATTCTTGAACCAGGCCTAGGCCCTATGTCTAGTCTACAATCACCCCATCGAGAAGGCTGACTCTCTACGAATATTCCAGAACATGTGACACCGGATGAATGAAGAGACAGTTACAAGATTGTCAGATTTGGTCACCTAGATACCCTCCTTCAAACATGTGGCGCTTAATGAATGGAGAGACAACTAACGACTATCATATTTGGTCCTCTCAATGGCGTTTGACGTGGAGATGCTCTCATGCAAGTATATAAACCCTAAAGCAGGTAAAGACAAGGACTTCCTTCCGATGCTGGGACTCCACTAGGTTCTATACTGCTTCTCCATCTTTTTCTTCTAGCATATCACTTGAAGGAAACCCTAACTTGAGCGTCAGAGTGACTTGTTGGGATCCATCTCCATTATCATTCTAACCCTCTCTTTGAGTGCATCTCAGGTTCCCTCATTTCCTTCATTGACTATCTACGAAGAGGAGTACATGTTAGTTGTTCATTGATTGGTGGCTTGATCATCCATAGTATTTAGCCGGAACAATGAGATCACTAGAGTTTGTCAAATTTTTTACAAAGGATGAAAAATCTCATTCCGCTTGATTTCAAGTGGACAAGAAATGAAAGTAAAATTAATCTATTGTCATTATCAATCGATCTATTATTTTTTAATAAATAAATACTGAAAATACCTAGATTCTTTATAAAGTATTTTTTTTACTTAGATATCCAAACTTCATCCAATTAATTCCGGAGATGGAGATAGATGACCTTCTCTCTAGTTCATCTATCAAATAAATCTAAAGCACACAATTGATATATGAGTCAATTTTCAAAATATTTGTTTCTATTAAAATATAAATTATTAAATATAACAAATATTTTTGTTGTTAATTCAAATGGTGGACAGTCCGGTCCTAAATCCAAGAAGAATAGATGGATACACCCAATGTTACTAATGATTTAAACTCCACAAGCATTCAAAAAATATACAACACTTGTTACATAGAATTCATCCTTGTTGCTTATCATCACATAATACCCTGGCCCTGGCATGACACATACATATCTCTGATAACTCATCTTAAAAATAAATAAATTATAAAATAAATTTATAATTAATCATCAAATAATTAAAAACTGAATTTTATTTTCTAAAGATATATATTTTTAAAAAATTATTCTCTACCTTATTATAATAAATTCATCTCCACTAACGTCCTTAAGGCATTAGGAAAAAACGTGATACCGGGTGTAAGGGAGAATGACTGGAACATGATTTATGGCTTCTTCAATGTTATAATTTCGGTGATTAACATTTTGGGTCCGTCCGAATCATGAAGGCGTAAACCCCTGCCGCCGTTGCAAGCCCTTTAGCTTCTGGCGAACGCGGTATGGCACCGCTTATCCCGAGCTCGCAGCCATGGGTGGAGAAATAGTACGATTCTCTCCTCTCTTCTCTTCTCCTCTCTTGCCCCCTTCGCTCTTGTTATTAAACCCCTACTGACCGTGTTGCCAACGCTCTGGTTACGCAGCCGGCCGAAGCAGGTGAAGGATGTCGCCCACCAGGATGAGGTCGTCCGAGTCCTCACCAACACCCTAGAGACTGCTAGCGTGAGAACTCTTCCCACGATCTTTTATTTTCTTTATCCCGCGAGAAGAAAAAAAAAACCCATTTTTGTTTGATTCAGAGTGTTTTTTTTTTTAAAAAAAAATACAGTGCCCTCACATGCTCTTCTACGGGCCACCCGGCACAGGGAAGACCACCACTGCCCTCGCCATCGCCCACCAACTATTTGGGTAGTTACAATCTCCTCACATTTTCTTGCATGTTCCTTCACAGAGGTGTCTGGTTACTGGATCTAATTGTTTTACATCCCCCCTTGATTGTTCTCTTATGGTTACTAGGATAGCCCTTTACCGACTTGTTTTAACGTCGTCTTGATTAATCAGAGATGACATCCTAACAGTAAATTTTGATACATTCCTTATGTTTAGTTTCGAAAGGTAGCTCCATGAAACCTTACACCAGAGGAGAGGTAAAATTTGTGAATCTTCATATGACTAATGAAGTTGCTTTAAGGTTTAACTTAAAACACTTGTTTTTTTTAATGCAAGTGATGGACACAGATATCAGTCATATTCATATGCATGCTACTTGTGTATATGATCTATTCTATATTATTGATTGATATTAATTGTTTTATTCATTTGACATTGTATGATTAGCATACACTTTTTCTTTGTGAAAAGATGAATCAAATGTGTTGTGTAATATATTTTATTTTAGATGTTATTCATTATTATCAAATTCAATATTGATTGAATATGCTTCCGCATATATCTTTGCAAACCTTTATATGCTTTGTAGTGAGTCAGTTGCATGCTGCGTCTGCACACTCTTTTAAGTTTGTGTATTTATTTGAAATTAGGGTATAGTTCATGTAAGATTTATGTACTTTTACCTCTCTGTAATCAATTTATCATGCTGGGAATACATCAATTATGTTGCCTTTTCTATACTTGATGAAGGCTTAATCTCTTCCTTGAATTTCGATACATCAATTGAGTGAATTCTATGTCAAGCTCTAGGCGTGAGTCATAGAGAATTCTCAAGATAATCATTTCAACTCTAGCTCTTGAATCTACTTGTTGGAAGTCTCTAATGTTTATTTACTTTTTGGTACCAGCATAATTTTTTTTTTACGTTCGCATGAATTATCTAATGCTACCCCTTTTTCTTCTATGCTGTCAATAGGCCAGAGCTTTACAAATCAAGAGTTTTAGAACTCAATGCTAGCGATGATCGAGGAATTAATGTTGTGCGAACAAAGATCAAAACTTTTGCTGCTGTTGCTGTGGGTTCAGGATCTCATCAAGGGTACGCAACATTTTTCTCATTAAGAAAACATGATAAATATAGTCCTCTGTCTTAATTTTTAGCTCTCAAATTTGATTATTCAATTTCTTATTAAGAAATTAAAGAATGGGTAATTAGATCAGGTTAGCAACTTGGAATATAGGAACACTTTTGGGTAAATGACTACAATTAACAGAAGCTGCAAGGGTAACACTTAACATAATTTATTTGAAACAAAGTGGATTGGAGAAAAGCAAGAAAATAGGTAATACTAGTTGCAAAATTCGGTACATTGGAGACATTAAAATAAAAATGGACAGGGTCTCGTGTTGGATAAGGATTACAAGGATAAGATGGTAAAAGCTAAGAGATTTAGTGATAGAATTATTTTGATAAAGTTGATTTAAAAGAAACGAGATACTAAATATTAGAAGTGCTTATGCCACTCAACTAGGATATAATATATAATAAAAAGGAAATTTTGGGATAATTTAGATACAATTATTCATTATATGCCATTCTTATGTTTCCTCAACTAACATTTGTGCCTTATAGATGAATGTGAGGGATGATGGTAGCAAAAAAAAAAAAGGCGAAATGCTCGCCCTCAGCGACCCCCGTCGGCTCGTCCCAGGACTAACACGGAGGAGGTAAATCACGGGGACTAATTTTATTAGTCCGGATAGTGACCAGTGCATGGGGGAGGGCAGGAACCTAGCTACTAGGCAGTATTTAACCCTCAGACCTCATGGTGGCAACGCCCCATGCACTAGCCATCAACCCATCCTGAGAGGACTGGATGTGAGGGATGATGATCATAGTGCTAGAGGTATTAAGAGTAAGTATCAACGTTGATATTAGTGTCATAGACAAAAGGAAGCTTGTGATTATCGTGATATATCAAAGAGTTTAGTTGAGATTGATTTTGATCGTTCTCTCAATACTCTCAACTTTTTATTATAGTTCTGATGCATTATATGGTGATTCATCATATCAGAGCTCGGGACATTTATTTATCCTGATGTATTAGTTCCAATTTCACAATTCCTAGTGGTGAATTGATATATGCTGATGGATGTGGAGAAATTAATATCAATTCCAAATGCCTTACAATAATTATTTGATTTAGGTGTTACAAAATTATGGGGTTGATCTATGTTGGAAGAAACTCAATTCCGTTTGATACACAACACTCCTTTTAGTATTAGCAAGGTAATGTGTTAAACATTTACTAAACTTATGCTATTTTTTTTTTGTATAAATTTAAATTTAAGTTAGTGATATATCAATTTTTTTTGAAAGACAAATATATTTATTTGCTTATATTTAATAATTTTAAATTGTTCAATAGTTGAAAATTTATATAAACCATGTTTTGAAATCTCATATCATGTCAAGTGAAATGGTCGAAATATATCATTCCGATAAATTACTGAAATTTGATTCACTCAATATAGACAATGTCTCATTCCTCTACTTCCTCTTTTTTCTCCTTCAATTTCCAATTGGTCACGGTGCATCAGACTATTGGCACGATATCGAAATAGTAATGCTATAGTCGAAGACGGAAACTCTAGCAAGGCTTAAGATTTTGAACCTTGTATAAAATTAATATAAAATCAAGTACACCATAGAAGTTATTTTTTTTTAAAACAAAAGAAACATATAAAGTAAGCACACAATTATATTTGTTTAGGAATTATGTATGTATGAATTATATACATGGTTTGAAATCTTGTGTCGTACTGGACGAAATGGGCAACACATTTCCTTCTGCCCACCTACCGGCACACGAGGCCCGTGGCTCCAGCGAAGGGGTTGCGCGACCCTGTCGGCCATGGCAGAGGGATCACACAATCCCATCGACCGTGGAGGAGGGATTGCACGACCCCATCGTCCGCAACAGAGTAGTCGCGACCCAATCGGCCATGACAGAGGGGTCGCACGACCCTATACTCCTATAAGGATAATCTAAATAGGCTTAATTAAACCCTAATAAAATTATCTGATTAATTATATATTTTATTTATTTTAATTTAAAAAATATATAATAATTTTTTAATTTATTTATCATATGAATATTATGATTCCATATTTTTTTTCTTTTTTTATATTTTTAAAATGTTTATGTTAAATATTTTATTTTTAATTAATATATTTTATATTTAAAAAATACAGAAATCATATCAGCAAGGCACGTTACGGTACCGAAACCGTATTGTTCCAGTCATAGACTGAAACTCGGATACGGCTCGAGATTTTAAACCATGATTATATATATCTTTATAACTATATCAGTAAGTCAAAATCATCATACCTTCATATGAAATCTAATATTATCTACATTTTAAAACAAGATTTAGATGGCACATATTCTCAAAATATAAAAGATTATATGAATAATTTGAAGTTGTGACTATTTGGATTCACTATACATCTAGATAAAATAAGCAATATCCATAGTCATAAAAACTCTAAATTTGTGACAATTTGAAGTTGAAGATATATTCATGACCTTTATATGCAAGTTCTCAAACTCAATGTTTTACAATAAAAGATCAATTGATTAAAACTATTTTACTATTTGCAATAATAATAAAAGTATAAAATTTAAATTTATACCTTACTAATAGCTAATGTAAAAATTAGTAGGCATCAAATATTGTACGAGATAATATCAAAAACATAAAATCAACCATCAACACTTGAAATATAACATCAATAGTCAGCATCTATATTAATCAAATATAATAAAATGTTTTTAAAGTAATATACACATATTTAAAAAAAATATTAAAATCATATTAGCACAACACGATATGGTTCTAAAATCATATTGTTTTAGTTCATAATTGAAGTCCAACATGACTCGAAATTTTGAGACCTAGTTTAAGAATGCAATTACATTCATTCTCCAATCTTGGATAGTGTAACGGAAGAAGTAAAACATATAAGGAATTGTTGAGGGTGTAAGAAGGTAACGAGACTATTAGTTAAAGAAGTTGATTTATAGATTGACAAATTATAAGACTAGAGATAACTTGACTTGTATAAAATAACTTAAATTATGACTAAAATGCCATAATTAAAGCATACAATGCACTTTATGATAGTTTAGAACTGAAAGTACAAAGAAAGACATCTATAGAATTGCAAAAGTTAGGAAAAAAGGTAGAATCTTAGTCAATATTAAATGTATATAAGATGAAAAATCAATTATCTATAGAAGTTGTAGAAGCATTCTACAGATAAATTGGTTTTGAAGATTGAAATTATAGAATATTTAGAAATGATAGATTTTCATTATTTTAAATCAAGTGAGGTTAAATAAGTTTTAAAGAAAAAATAAATGTAAGTAAAAGTGTATGTCTAGATGATATTCTCATTAACGTTTGGAAGGATTAGTAGATTAAGGAATAATTTGGTTAATTAAGTTATTCAAAATTTTTTAAGATTTAAGATGTTCGAAGAATTTTTGAATTTTTTTTTAATATCTATCTATGAGAATAACTAATATACAATGCAAGGTTTAAAATTTTGACTTGTGTCGGAGTTTGGGTCTTTAATTCTTTAATTGGAACGAATGATACATTTCAATATAGTATCGTACTATGTCGATATGATTTTAACACTTATTTAATTGAATTTTTAATAATAACATAATTAATCTTACTTAATATATGTAATTTTTAATTTTAATTAATTTTTTAGTTACTAATTCATTATATTGTTAATCCATATTTGTTATTTTGTTTATTAATTTGATTATCTCAATTTTTATAATTAAAAATGTTTGTAATCTTTAATTTTAATTTTTAATTTTAGTTATATTTCTTTCACTTCATAATAGTTTATATTTATAATTTTTTCAATTTTTAGAGGTATAAGCTGGAACAAATGAGACTTCTCTAGTTCTCTATAAGCATAGCATGCTTTACTTTTAAATTTTTAAAGTATTTTCAAATTTGAAAGCTAAGCTCGAGAAGCATTCATTGTTGATGATGTAATTTTGTTTGAAATAAATTGATGTTTTTATTAATTTATGTAATTATGTTTAAAATTTATTTATGAGTATTTAATCGAGTATTTGATATCACCTTTTATATATTTTTATAAAAACCTAAATAAAAACTTTGAATTAGTGAAATGGTTTAAAATTGTATTATTTAATTTTAATTTAGTTTTTATTAACTATAATTATTAGGAAGACTAAAAATAAAATGATTCATAATTTTTAAAATTTTAGGTAGGAAAATGATATATTTAAATTTATTCTATTTAAATTTTGCATTTTATTTATTTATTTTAAAAAATAACTAATTAAGTTAATGAAACTATTTTTTTAAGCATTATAGTTGAGTAGAATTAAGTTTATGTTTTTATAGAGCTCATCAAATAGATATGGTGATTAGGATCAAGTGGGTTCAAACCTCAATTTGCATTTGTTTTGCTATATTTAAAATTAAACCAATTTTTATATAGGAAAATTTGGTTCAATCATATTTAATTATGTGAATTGTATTTTATTAAGTTTAGAAATTTTTATAATTATATAAAAGTTCATTTTTCTCCCCTTTGTGACTTTTCCCTTCCTCCTCTTATGATTTCCGCACCATCTGCCTCCCTCCTCTCGTGACTTTTGCACCAGCTACCTGCCTCCTCTTGCAGTGGCTACTATGCCCACTGCTAGCAATAGTCAATGTGACCACCATTCATAGCGGCCACAATTTTAGCTTCATTGTGCATACTTTTCCCTTTCACTTCTCTCTCATTCTCTATTTCTACTCTTCTAGTTCTTTGCTTTTCTCAGTCTTTGTTTCTCTTCGGAAAGCTTTCTATGTCGATTGACAAATAGAACACTAAATTATGCTTGTGTCGATCGACATGGTTAGACTAAACCTTGATATAATGTTTTAATTATGGAGGTATCAAGCTCATGAGTCTTAATATTATGAAACTTTTGAAAAATGTTGTTGAGAGGAGAATGAGATAAAACAATTATTTGTTTTACCAGTGTTCTAAATGACAGCCGAGGTGGCCGCCTAGGCGGGAGGTGGGCATCAACTGCATCGCCTTTGCTTGAGGCAGTGCTTTAGGCGATAACCACCTCCTTCGGCCATTGCTGCTCCTAGGGTCGCCACTGCAGTCGTTTTGCCACCGCAACGTGTCCCCTCGGCTCGACGATGAGTTCGGACGCGTCGCCTGGGTCCGGCAATGAGTTCGGACGCATCGTTCGAGCCTGGCGATGAGCCTAAAAGCGTTGCTCGAGCCTGGCGACGAGCCCGGACGCATCGTCCGGGCCCGACAATGCGTCCGAACTCGTCGCGCGATCCTGGCACGTGTCGGACTCGTCGTTCGGTCGAAATAGGGTACGCGGGTAAGTTGTAAGTTAGGGTTTAATTAAATAACTTTAGGTTAATAATTTTAATCACCTCCTAGCTATGATTGGGATAATTTAAAGCTTAATAAAATTATCTCATTAATTTAATATATATATATATATATATTTAAAAAATTATATTTTTTATTTTTAAATAGTTAGATTATTTTTTTAATTAATATATTTTATTAAAAGTAAATATTATAAAAAATAATGATTATTTATAATATTATGTATACAAAATAGTAAAAAAAAATCAATCGCCTAGGCACTGCCTAGGCGGCCGAGGCGGTAACTGATCGCTCCGCTACCGCCTACCGTCATTTACAACACTGGTTTTATAAGACAACTAATGCAAAAGTATATAGAAAAGTAGAAATATTTGTATAATTTTTATTTATTTAGAAAAAACTTTGATAGAGTCCTGGACAACTATTGTGATTTATTTTAGAGAAAGAATTCATAGTAATTATATTAAATTGTTAAAGCGTATATGAAAATATTGTTTATAGTGTTAACTATAAGTCCTTGTTTTTTCAGATTAATACTAGATGATATTGCCTTAATTGATGATAATTTAATTAAATTAAATTTAAAGCTTGAATTGTGGAATAAAAATTTTAGAGACCAAAGGTTTTAAGAGTAAATAATGTTTTGATAACAAGAGAAAAATTGATGGAATAGTTAATATGAATGGACATATAATTGCTTTAAGAATTTTGAGCATTTTGGTTGTATTGAATAAGAAGGGAATATTGATGAAATATAACTAATAAAGATCGAGTGTTCAAAATGGAAACATGCCTCTAAAGTCTTTTGTGATTGCCATGATTCCTTAGGTTAAAATGAAAATTCTATAAGATTAGCAAGAGAATATATGATTTGGAATCTCATGTCATGTTGAGATCATGATCGAAATGTACCTATTCCAATAAAATACCAAAATATGTTATTGTTTGACAAAATAACAGAGATGAGAATGTTAAGGTGGATGTGTGGATATACAAGGATGGACAAAATAAGAAATGAGAGTATTAGAGAGAAA
>JBBUKS010000008.1:10400488-10431338 GCA_038050645.1 Hedychium gardnerianum | reverse complement strand
TTACATGTTTATATTAATAGTTACGTATAAACATTTTCTTGCAATTTTAATAGTTTGATAATGACATAATTTGTCCTTAAATTAAAAAATATTAATTATTTTAATTGACTTTCATTTGCATTATTATTAGCAATAATTTTGTGTTATATTTTGAAGCCTTTAGGTAAAATCCATCTCCGCCGTCCATCACAAAATCAGAATGCTGCGATTTGATGCCTTATAATGGACCGTTTCGAATTTGGTCGCCTCTCTCGCTCCCTCTGGAGCTCGCGATGGCGATGGCGACGGCGTCGGCGACGGCGACGACCTCGGCGATTCCGCGCGTGGGCAGCCAGCGATTCCGCGCACCGCCTCCCTCCCCTATCGCCACCGGAAATGGCCGACGATCGGCTGCCGTCGACGATCGCGTGTTCTCCGAGTTCCTCGACGGCTCGCTCCGCGTTCCCGATCTTTCGCTCCCGCAGTCCTTCTTCTCCATGAAACCGGTGATCAAGGTTCCCCCGGAGGTGGATCTGTGTTCGATGGTATCTGGCGATGATTCCGCTGCGCGCTGTGTACTTTCCGCGGCCGCGGAGGTCGGGGCGATGCGCGTGGTCGGCGGAGGCAAGGCATTGGCGGAGGAAGTCAGGGACGCGATTGAGGCGGGAAAGGGGATCTTGAAGCCGGAGGAGGAGAGGTCAAATGCGGACATTGAGAAGCGGTGTTTCGCACGGAGGGATGGAATCGTTCAGGAGTTCGTTTGGTATCGGTTGCGGAGCCCGGAGACGGAGCGGCTTCTCCAGCGGACCTGGCCTGAATCGTATCCTGCCCTTAGGTATGTTCCGATCAAAGAAACTTTTGCCTTCCCCTTATCTCAAAATGCTTACCTTTTTCTTCCTTTTTGCGATTATCAACATAGAAATGTTTGCCTCGTCTTTCGATTGACTAATAACGAACCCAAAGGCCTTCTTTAGTATGAGTTTCAACACGAATTTCACAAATTTTCTTTTATCGATTACTTCTTCATGATATTCTTTATTCTATGTTGTGCTCTGTGCCCTTAAATCATAAAAAATCTTGTCACTTTTGAAATCAACTCATCATTTTTTGTTTGTGGCTGCAAATTTGATTTCCAAAGTTCCTATTGGTCAGTGCTAAATTTGAGTTGAATGACTGAAGGATTTGGGTAAGCTTGTGTCGTATGATGTGAGTGGTTTGAAACTAGTATTCAGTACTAGAAGAAGCATCCTAGAATAATACAATGACTATTTGACGATGCATCAAACAATTGAGATCATGTCCAATATAGACCTCATTTTTAATTTCAAACGATAGCTCTATTAATACTCTTCAAGTGACAAGTTGTTGCTGGTGAATCAGATACTCCAATAACTTCTGTTGTCCAATTGTAGTCATCTGCATTGTAGGCGTATTCGAGCATGCCAGGTAGCTCTTTAAATTGGATATTTGAACAGATTTAGTGTTTGTGGCTTCTATCCTGCAGTATTAACTATCAATCTTTCTTGGTTGTTGTTTCTTGCTAAGTATGATATTTCATTGCATTTGCAATGGTTTTAAACCAGGCTCTTTGTTGTAGCAATTTTGCATTGTCCTCATTCCTCACTAAGTTTGTGAGTGAAGTCTTCTTCTTTTGCCTCATCTTTTAAACAACCATATGGCATTTTGCATTGTGTTCACACCCGGTCATCACTTACTGAGATTTATGTTTAGCAAGAAAATACTAACACGTATGAGATGGAGATTTCCATATTGTCCCAAGAACTTGCCCGAACATAATTTGTAAGCCAACTAATGATAAATTATTATTGAATCATGTCTCCACCCTACCCTTTTTTCAATTTTGTGTTAACATGTAAATTCTATGTCTGCACATTCCCATTGATGAGTTGAATTCATTTGAATCATTTCACATGCCCATGTTGACATAAATATCGAATAAACAAAGCTATAATGGTTCAAGCTTCAATGAATATGATTCAGTGCTCTCAGTTTCCAATAGCACATTTGTCCTAACATTTCTTTGGAAGTATTGTAGAACTTAGTCCTGCTTTCTTTGCTTGTCCCCTGGGAACCAATTCATTTCGCAAATTAAAAAAAAACCTCAGAACAAATAAGGAAAAGAAATATCACTGAGAAAAGAAATACCAAAATTTTATTTTATTTTTTACATCGTAGTTATATTTTTCTTTTCAGGGACAAAATGGAGTCTATTGCTTCAAGGTTGGATACTGTCGCAGAGTGCATCGCCAAAATTCTTTCTAAATATGTGACAAATCAAACACCCTCCAAAAGACTTGGCAAGGTTCAGTCAACCCTTCATCTGAGGAAGCAAGATTCTCCTTACAGCAGAAATACCACAATGGATTCCATTGATGCCAGATCACTGTATCCTGACGCTTTGAGTCTCCACGTTTGTGGAGATCATCATGAATTCTGCATTCGTCATCCAGAAGGTTCTATAATTACCATGCTGCGAGCGGGGGACGTTCTAGTTACAATCGGTAAAACTCTCCAGGTAATTCTTCGATAAGCAATATAATTTCTCATTAGGCAACCATGAACCATTGCTTATTGAATTTGGCTTTCTGGTGTGAGCCAGGAATGGTGCGACGGCGAGCTAAAGAGTGTCTCAGCCGAAGCACTTTACCAGCCAGTAGATGATTCATTTACCTCATTCTCACTCGAATACATGTGCTCTCCTCTAGTTTTGTCTCATGAATCTGATCATGAAACAAAAACAATCTCTTTAACCGATCAGTTGCTGGCGATCCTTTTCCTTGTTTTGTTATACAATCTCTGTTTCTGTTTTTTCTCCTAGACCACATGGTTCTTGTGGCGGACTGTTCAGAAGAAGAAAACTGATGCTTCTTCCTCTTATGATGCTCAAAGATGGCCTGCAGTTGTGTTCATATCAGCAAGCAGGAAAGGTATGCATGTTTGAGCCTCCACAGCTCTCTTGTTTTTGCAACCTCGATCGGTTGGTCATGATTTCTTGTGGGTTTGAATGGCCTTCAAGTGTGCTCTAGGCCATAATTTACATGTGATCCTGTAGAAGAGTTTAAGGCAATGTTGGATCAAGTGTATTTTTTTTTTTCTTTTTTCATCTGGGAAATGGTAATCTGGAGGATGGTTCCTTCTCAAGAACTCGTTTATTGTTTTGTTCATTTATAAATTTGGATTGACACTGCTTCACGATGAATTCTTGGATTGTAAATTTGAACAGTGGATCATAAATAAATAAATAAATGGTGTTTTCTTTGATTTGATTGCTTGCTTGCCACTGTGGCATTGAAAGTCTTAATGTTTTTTATTTTTTGGGTGAAATTTGAGTTTAAAAAATATTGTTATTTTACTTTCAATTATTGACACTGTTTTAAGTGATTTGAGGGTGATGTCCAAATGGACTGACCAGTCTATAGCATGTCGGGTCGGCCCGGCTTGATCGGGTTTGTCATGGGCTATGTTTGGCATGACTCGTATCTGTCTAGATTGGCTAAGTTTGGATTTAGACTTTGTTTATTTTTTTAAAAAAAAATAAATAATAAAAAGATAAAGTTATTTTAAAGTTAAAAAATGAAAGAATTTTTTTAATGATTTTAAAATAATTATATATATATATATATATATATTATTTTAATTTTTTAAAAATATATTTAGGTTTGACAAAGTGTCGTGCTTAGTTTAGGTTCTTGTTGACCTCGAGACTACACGAGATCAAATCTATCATCATTCTACTTTCTAATATTAGTAATTGAATCCGATATTTTACTTGAGTTGTTTTATCGTTACGCTTCACAAGTTCTACGATAACACTTCGTGAAAAAATAAGTGGGAGTAAAACGATAATAATAAAATTACGAGGGGCATTTCGTAAAGGTAGTTAAAGTGTTGCGGAGTAGAATTGAAATTTTCTCAAATTTCTAATTTTTGTTTTTGGGAAAAAATAAATTTGAGATCGAACAGAATTTGCTTGAACACCTCGACGATGAGGCCGTGGAACTCGCCGGAGTTGAGCGACAAGTAGACGGCGAGGAGCTCCGCCAAGTCACCGGAGCCGCTTATGCCGTTCTCCACGATCATCTCGACCATGGACTCCCGGAAGTCCCTTTGCGGGTCCGCCGACGCCTTCACCACTGCCGAGCTCCCCGCCAGCACCCCCTTCCCCTGCCACCGCGCCGCCTTCTTGCTCAGCCGCACCGGAGCGGGCTTGCACCTCCGGCGAACCCTTCGGCCGCACCCGACGTCGACGGGGGAGGGGACGACGTCCCTCTCGGCCTTCCTCGGAGGCTCCTCGGCGGCGAGCTCGCGGCCCGGTGAAGTCGACTGCTCGGTAGTCGCCGGCGAGGAGGCCGTCTTCTTCCTCGCGCCGTGAGCGATGTGTTTGAGCTTGTTGAGCCAATCAGAGAGAGTGAATCTACGGCTGCCCATGGAATCTACGTTGGATTCGCTCGAGATCGAATCTTTGCCACAGATTTTGTACGCGATAAATAGGAAGAGGAGATTGGGAGGCAGTGGGGAATTAATTTATATTAAAAAATTGCATGCTTCTATTAATTTAATTTATAAACCAAAAAAGTGTTTATTTTTTTGTTTAAAAAAATTATTATTGTTGGACCAAATCAGTTGGTGCACCGAACAGATGGTGGAAATACATGGATTCCTCCAACAGAATCAGAGAGATGTAACTGCTGACTTGAGGAGGCGAGTCAAATTTTATGTGTTAAAATTTATTTGATAGAGTAATCGAAATTAAATTAAATCAAATTTAAAATAATTATTTATTTTAATTTTATTTTATGAATTTGAGTTTAATTGGTTTAGAGGTTAACAAAATCTTAATTTAAATTTATTTGATTATTTATTTTTTTATAATTTTAAATTTATTTAATTGATTATTAGATTAATAATACAAACCGTTTGTTTATTTATTTATTATTTATTTATTTATTACGTTGATAAAAAATTTATTAATGAAATAATTCACAAATAAAACATTGTTCATGAAATTTTTATAAATATTAATGAGTTGAATATATATATATATATATATAAGTTTTTTATTTAGTTTGACGAGTTATTTAAAAAAAAATAATGAATTAGATAATATACTTGAGATGTCCGATCTTATGAAAATTTTTCACTAACCGCTAAGATAAATCAAAAAACGCTTGTGATAAGCGGCCTAGAAGTCCAGCATTCTATCATTATACGTTCTATTTGGAAAAAAAAATTCTACAAATATATTATAATTAGAAATCGAACCGTGAATATCTAAGTGATAATTTAACATTTTTTCACTGCATCATAGTACCGAAACTTAATGAATTATTTAAATTTATTAATTTAATTGACTTGATATATATTAAACAAACGTAAATAAATTTTTATCAAATCTAACATTAAATTTACTCATCAAGCCCTATCTCTCTTTATTTAATCGCCAAAATAAAGGTAAAAATACGTCTTTAATTATTAAATTTTTTAAAAGAGTTTTTAAGTTATAAGTGTGGCTTCTTTTTTTTAATTGAAAATCCTCTTATATTGTATAGTAACTAAAATGTGTAAAAATAAATTAATTTAATTTGATTAAAATTTATATAAAAAGTTTTATTTTATTTTTTTATCAACTTAATTAAAATTATTTTAATTTAATTAAAATCATTTTAACATGATTAAAATTACCATAACATTGCTTATAATAACTTTCTACGATGCTTTAGTAATCATTAATTAGCTAGCTGTTATAATATCATTTTGAATAGGTTAAAATAATCTGACTAGTAATTATATTCCTGTCTTATTTTGTATGTATTAATCATTATTTAGATTAATAGCTATCGTAATTTATCTCCTCCGTATTGATCTTGGAACGGATTGACGGAGACACTGAAGACGAACGTTTCACATTTTTATCACCATTTTGAATAGGTTAAAGTAATTTATTATACAATTTTCTTCTCCATGCATTGATCACCGTCCGAATTAATAAAATTAACTCCCGTGATTTACCTCCTCCGTATTAGTTCTGGGACAGACTGACAAGAGTGCTGGAAACGAATATTTCATCTTTTGTCATTATTTTAAATAGGTTAAAGTAATTTTGATTAAATTTAAATAATTTTAATTAAATTAGTAAAAAATAATTTATATAAGTGTTATATGTATCAATCTTTGATCGAATTGAATCAATTTATTTTTATACATTGTATTAGTTATGTCATAACTGCTATAAAAATATTGGGATAAGAGTATTTTCGGATGAGAAATTCGTGGAAAATTATTTTGACTTTTTTTAAAAAATAAATAAATAAAGGGCTGATGATTCTTATAATTAAAGGTGTCATTTTGATTTTTATCTATACTTTCGTTAGAAAAAAAATCAAAATAACACCCTATTATATTTTTTTATTTTAAACGACAACCTATAACAACTACCATATAATTACTCTAATTTGTTAAAATAAATCAATTTTCTTTTTAGTTTAACTTGATAAAAAATATTATATATAAATACTTTTATATAAAAAAAATCCATAGTTAAATTTACTTAAACTTAATAAAAATCGCTTTAAAATAGTAAAAACACTTTAAAATTATTACATTGTTATTGAAGTCTTAAACTTGATTAAAAATATTTTAATAGTTGTTACACTATAGTAGTAGTTATTTTGAGGAACGATAAAAAAATATATAGAAACTAAGAAGTTATTAAAAAGTTACATGTGCTAGATATTTATAAAATGATAGATACACGTCTAGACTTTGATAAACATTCTCTCAATAAAAGATATCTCACTTTTAAAACGAAATTAGTTTCGAGTTTGCCATACAAAAAAGATCATATAAGTTGCCGCTAAAGAGTGAATCTTCGTCAACTGACCTTTGCCTCAGAATTGCCTCCGAAAAACTCTAAATAAATTTCCCGCCATGTAGATGGCTGGTTGGATGCCCAGTCATTCCCGAACCTTATCCAAAACTTGTCTCGTGATGAGGCAACGAAAGAAAATATGATCATTTGACTCTACAACATACTAGCATAGGGAGCATTGCTTGTGAGGTTCAAAAACCAATCTATATGTTGTCCACAATCGCCGGTGAGCAAACATCTAACAACAAAATCGGTGCTTGGGCCGCAAACCGGCTTTCCATACAATTGGCGCCTAGGAGGCAATTGCTGCCCATGCTGGAAAAATCGATAAGCATTAGCTGTGTCATTCTTCTCTACTACAAATCATTCCAAAAGCTTTATATTGGCCTCCCCATAGCCTCCTTTTCGATGCACAATTTGATCACGAATATAGACCAACTTCTTGATCAAAGGAGAGGCCGACAATTTGCATTGTCACTGCCAAAAATCTACACCCTTGAGGTAATGGTTATGCACCCAACGAATCCATAGCGAATCCTTTTTAGTTTGGATGTTCTATAATGTCCAACATAGTAAAGCGTTATTCTATGCATGCAAGTCCCGAATATTATAGCCTCTTTCATCTTTGGATAAGCAAATAGTCGCCCATGAGATTGGCGGATATTTGGTGGACCAAACAAAAGATCGGCAAATTCCATAGAGCTTGTCAATCACCCCACTTGGAATAGGGAGAATAAATAACCAATAGCATTCAAGGCCTTGTAGCACCGATTGAACTAGCTCCAAGCGTCCCGCATAAGATAAAGTGTGCTTTAGCCAAGAGATAATCTTCTTAGTCACTGCATCAAGAAGGGATCCATAATTTGTAATCCGAAGCTTCGCTGCGGCTAAAGGAACACCAAGGTACCTAAAGCGAAAGGTACCCTCTTGAAAGCCCGTAATTTATAGAAGCTCACCCTTTGTTCTTTCATCGACACCCACCATGTACATATTGGACTTCAACGGGTTAGCCTGAAGCCCCACTTTGTCCCCAAACTCCTTCAAACAAATGACGATCATAGAGACAGTGAATACATCCGCCCTTACAAACATCAAAAGATCATCGACATATGCTAAATAGATTACTTGGTCTCTTCACACATAGGATGGAAGTGAAAATCCTCTTGCTCTGATGCTACCTTTAATTACCGCGAGAATACCTCAAGACAAAACCTAAATAATAAAGGAGAAAGTGGGTCGTCTTGCCACAATTCATGCCACCCACTAAAGAAATCATATAAGCCGCTATTAAGGCTAATAGAGTATGATACCGTAGTGATGCATTTGTGAATTCAATCACAAAATTGTTGGGAAAAATCATAACCAACAAGAGTTACTATGAGAAAACCCCAATCCACGATATCAAAATCCTTCCTCAAGTCCATCTTGATCATGCATCGAGGAGAGATTCGTTTGCGTGCATATTTTCGAAGTAATTCTTGAGCTAGATGAATGTGCTCACATATTGAACTGTCTTGGACAAAAGGCGCTTGTGCCGGATCCAATAAACAATCCATGACTCCCGCTAGGCACCCTGCTAGTACTTTGAAGATCACTTTGTAGAAGACCGTACAACAAGATATTGACTGATAATCACAAACACCGGATGCATGATTGGATTTTAGAACCAAGGCTATTAGGGTGTGGTTCCATTATTTGAGTAGCTGCCCATGTAGAAAAGCACTGCATCTATGACTTCAACACCCACTATGTCCCAAGCGGAGGTGTAAAACTTGATATTGTATCCATCCGGACCTGGGGCTTTGTCCCTCCCAATGCCAAAGACCGCAGACCATATCTCCTCGGCAACGATCGCCCAAACTAGTGCTGCCCCTACGTACTAGACAATCTACGGCCTGACAGCCCCTTGCTGTGCAGAGGTAAAATCTGCTCATTGCTCCCCAATAGCTCCCGAAAATATCCCACAAACTATGCTGCGACGTCCCCAAGGTTGGTGGTCTGCTCCTTGGATTGCTTGGTGATGGTGACAATAGTATTCCGCTTGTTATTATACTTCACCAAATTATAAAAAAACTTGGTGTATCTATCACTGTTCTTGAGATAATTGTTCTTCGCTCTTTGTTGATAGAAACTCTTCTCCACCTCCGCAAGCAAGGTGACACGTCGTTTTAGTAATCCATAATCCCCCCCGACAACACAATGTGTTGGGCCGCCTCCAAATTCTATTTGACCCTCAAAGTTTACTCTGAAATGTGATGGAAGTGCAACTTATCAAGATGATGCAGTCGATCCTTGAGCCTTGTGAGCTTGGCCTTGAGCATGAATTGAGTTGTGCCATAGACTGGCTTTCCCTATGAATCAACCACCAAGTCCCGGAAATCTCTATGCAAAGTCCACATGTTGGAGAATTTGAAAGAGCGTCGAAAGGTATGGTTCGAGTCAAGCATAGAAACGATACCACAAGAATGACCCGATAAACAATCGAGGGTGGTGAACTCCACAAAGCTACCATAATCCTTCAAGAGCCAATGTGAATTAACCAAAGCACGATCAAGTTTACAAGAAATCATACCACTTGACTATGTCAAGCGACATCCGATCAAATGAAGGTCCACTAGTCCACAAGCTTGAACAAAAAGCTCCAAATAATGTAGCTCGTAGTTCATAATCAATTGCCCTCCTTTTTTTTTTATCATGAACCATCAATAGATAGTTGAAATACCCCCATAAAAAGTTATAGCTCCGATATGCCCTCCCCAAGTGTAGTGAGCTCACTCCATAAAGGTCGACGAGTGATAATCATGTGAAAATCATAAAGAAAGGTAGCTAGAAATCTCGCCTCGTGATACGGTACTGTATGTGACAATGCATAAATTGCGCCGTCATAATGAGAACCTCCAAGAAAATTCGTTGCATATCCCAAAGAAGCATAATGCGACCACGATTAGAAGAATGAAAATTATTTGCCAATCTCATACCTATGAATCACCTTTGAACAATAACATCTAGCTCGCCTTCAGTGAGTTTCGTCTCCAAAAACGCTATTACTTGAATATCACGGTGTTTGAGGAGGTGTTGCACTCCTCATATTTTAGGGACTTGTGAAAGCACATAATGTTTCATGCAACAATCTTCATGAAAGGGAAGCCTAGGCTACTCGCACCCATCTTTGTCGCCCATTTGTTCGCATTGTCGGCTGCTAGTCCTTTGTATTACTCCCAGTAGTGCTTGATGAGCTTGCTTCCGCATTACTCATTTCCATTGATTGTGCTGGGAAATTGTGGCAGAAGAGCCCAAAGTCTGACTCCCATCATCAGTGTTATCCTACTGCAAGTTCATTGCCGCAAAGGAGGTCTGCACCATAGTTGGCACTGCTGGATCATCATGCACTATTGGGGCATCATGCGCTGGTGGAGCACCCCATGTGTAGATTGCTGTGGCACAGCAGCCAAAACCGCCTCTCCCTCTTGCTGAGTTGTTTCCTTCACCACACCCGGATTCATCGTGTTCGTCCCATGCGAGATAGACACTAAGACAATTATCTCTGGATTCTCAATTATCACATGGCCATGTTCGTTCCACCCGTAGCCGCCACTGTGTTGGGTGCACCATTCATATCAGCCGACCTACTCAGTGCTCTAGTCCTCCGTCGTTGCCTTCATCGGAACTGTCGATGAATCGATTGAGAACGTGCAGCCTAAGGGGCAATTTATTTCCTATATTCCCCTTGCTTATGGCCAATCCGGTTGCAAGCTTCACAGAAATCTGGCGTAACTTCATAAGTGACCTTCAATTCGACTTGTGCTCTGGTAGGTAAAGCAATTGACACCTCAAGCACCCTTTTCGTTTGGACATCGATCTCTACAAGAAGCTGGGCATATGTGAGTCGCGCTCGAGTCTATGTAAGCTTGTTCGTATACAAGGGCTTGTCAATTTTCAAACTGATCAAACGAAGCACCCTCGGTGTCCAACAATTCAGAGGAAGACCATGAATTTTTGTAAAGAACTCAAGCCGGAATATAATGACCATCTTCATCAAAGAAGAAACAACTCGGCATTTACTTCAAAAATAGTGGAATACCAAAACAAAGTATAACCCTCCAAGCAAAATACGATCTATATCCTCTGTATTGTCAAATTTATAAACAATGCATCCGCTCTTATGCATGAAGAAACTACTAGGAATACCACAACGATTCGCAATGAGCTCCACTCCTCCATGTCCTGGATGCCTCCCCATGAAACATCTCACCAAGCCATGACCCATCGAATGCTCCATGGTATCAATATCATCAGTGTCGATTTGAATTTGTTGCCCCGATCGTTCGAACTGGTATAGAGGGGTAGCCATGCTTGCTTTTCAATTATCTTTGAATAGATTAGCTCAAGATTTGTCACAATCCACCTGTGTGGCTTGTCCACTACCATGATTATCCGTATTCACAGCCCCACCCGACATAAGTTCCACACCGTCTTGTCTAGTTATGCCAGTAACAGCAGCAACCATTTCATTAGCCCTCAAGTTGGGTATAGCCACCTCAGCAACCTGTGGCATCTCAGTAGCATCCTTGTTGGCATCAACATCAGTAGGCCGAGCAGTAGACTTGCCAACTAGCTGGGGATGATCAGCAGCAGGCTGAGTCGGCAGTTCCTGATCAGCAGCAGCTGAGTCGAATGTTAATTGATTATGATGTCGGGCCAAAACCTTCCGTCTTTCCATTTCGGTGCAGGAAATAATGGGAAAGGATCTGAACAACGTGTCAAAATCGGAAAGAACAGTTGTCTATTACCTTGCGCAAGACTACTGTAAAACCTACCAAGTTTGATATATCTTCCCTTTTTGCTTCGCCTACCTCCCCAAGCCAAGAAAAGCTTCGGTGATCACCAAAAAATCTTGAAAATAGAACCACAGTAGTAGAGGGAGAGAAAGAAGAAGCACCGAGGAGAGGGTATGTGAGGGAGATGGGAAGGAAAACCAACCTGCACCTTCACATACCGCCTATCAGTTTTTCCTCCAACTTCGGCCACCTTCCACCTAGATAAGACCATCAACTCCAGAGAAAGTAATACAATCGCTGATAGCACAATCCAAATCCTCCTAACTAACTTCCAACTACTGTCCCTCTAGAAATCTTAGAGAGAAGGGAGAGTTTCTCTCTCTAAGTTGGAAGAGAGAAAGATTATAGCTTAAGCTCTATAGTAGTAGTTATTACACTATTAAATAGTTGTTAAAAGTTATAGCAACTATTAATTAGTTACAATATTATAATAACTATTAAGTAGTTGTTACAATATTATATAACAACGACAATAAAAAAACCAGTGTGAACAATAATAAATCCTCTAGGCCTGATGCAAGTGGCACCAACATGAGCATTTGGGGTCAATTCCCAATAAGGGCATTTGTCCAACGTAATTAATTCCTCAAAGTCCGATTGTCAGGATACTTGGCGCTTTCCAGATTTACCTTAGTAGTCAGTGAAAAACTTTCGTGGGGCTGGATCGATCATCTCTAGAATTAGTCAGTTCGAATAATTGGATATTTGGATTACCAACAAAAAAAAATAACAATAACAAGTCTTATCCCATTAGGTGAGTCAGCTATATTAATCCTCCTATGACATTGAGTTCCATCCTCTATTATATTATCATCTATATTTAAATAAATTTTATTTTATTTTATTATTACTAATTAAATTTTCTTTGGTCTTTCTCTTCTTTTGTTAATATGTGTATCTGTTATAAGTTTACATCACCTAAATAGAATATTTATTGATTATATAAATACATTTTCATATCATCTTAAATTCGAGTATCAGAGTTTTCCAAGTGCAACCTGATCAATTTTTCTTTTTAATATTCTTATTTTTTTATTTTATCCATCCTTATATGTCCGCATATCCATCTTAATATTCTCATCCCTATGACTTTCTTCTTTGCTCGAGTCATAGCCCAATATTTAACTCTATATAACATATAATATGTCTAATCGTCATTTTATAGATTTTTTAAAAAAAAATTTAGAGTACTTTACGATCACAAAGAATACTTGACATTCTCCTCCATTTCGACTATCATATTTGTATTCTATATAAGATATTTTTCTCAATTTCTCTATCCTTCTATAAAAATAATCTTAAATACTTAAAATATTCAATTACAAATAATTTATTATCTCCTATATTAACAATGTGTTACTACGTCTAATATTATTAAATTTAAATTTTATATATTTTGTAAAGTCTAAACCTTTTATTTTTAATATTTGTTTTATCAAGATTTGAGTTTAATATTTACTTTTTATCTATCAAAAAAATATTATATGTAAATATTAGTAATTACTATAATAATTTTAAAATATTTTTGAATAATTAATTTTTTTTTGATAAGTTTATGTAATTTTGACTGAGTTAATAATTTTTTTTATATAAAATATTCTATGCATAATATATATATATATATATATTTGACTAATTTAACTAGTTTATTTTAAGGGTAAATTATCCTACATCAGAACAAATTTATTCTCACTCCCTACGTATAAACTTTTCTTCACATCAATTTACCTAATTATTCTTATTTTTTATAAGTACAAAAGTCCAAAAGAATATATAATTCCTTCTAAATTCAGCATATTTAAATTAGAATCTAATATATTTTCTATTAAATTGAACATAACTTTTTTTCCGTTTATTAGGAGGGACAGAAGCTCTCATCATTTTTTATAGGTATAAAAAATCTAAAAAAAATGTATAATTCCTCTTAAATTTAATACCATTTAATTAGAATCGAGTATATTTTCTATCCAATTGAGTATGATTTTTTTTTCCTGATCAATCGATTCGGAGCTCATATCAATCGATTGTCTTAGGCTGAATCAATTGAGTGATTCTAATTAAATCATGTTGAATTTATCATAAATTATATCTCATTTTAGATTTTTTTGTATATAAAAAAAATAAAAATAATTAGGTAAATCTGAGTTCATTAGGGAGTTGAAGTATAGGAAAATTTGTATATATGGAGTAGAATTTTTTTTTTTGACACGAGGACTGAGCAAGAAATTGAGTTTAGTATTAAGAATTTTAGAGCAATTTACAGTTATAAGATTTTAGTTAAAACTACTCCAATATTCAAAATTACTAAGTAACTAGGGTTATAATTATTTAATATTAATTAAAATTACTCAAATATTATTAAAATAGCTCCGATTTGATTAAAACTAATCAAATAATATTGAAGTAGTTTTGATCTCCAGATTATAAAATATCTTGAGGAATCTATCAAAGGTGCCTCTGGAATTATCCAGAAGGAACACCAAGTTTAAGAATATCCGTATCTCTTTTTAATTTTACCTCTTATCAAAAATTGATTTATTTTTCTCAACTTTTACATACTCGACGATTTAAATCAATACTATCGTAGGCCTAATCTAATTCAGAACAAACTTAACGTGCACTTGATTTCCTGAAAATTAAAATTATATTTTAATTAAAAGTTAACATAATATTATAATATCATTAAAGAGATATAATATAAATAATGAAGAACTTAAATTGTCTGAGCATATAAAAGAGAAAAAAAAATTAATTTAATTTAAAAGGAAAAAGAGGTAAATGAGAGATAAAAGAAAAATAAAAAATCAATTTTGATAGAAAAATAAAATAAAAAAAGAATATATATATATATATATATATATATAGTTCTGTTAGTCTGTACACTTTATTCTGCACAATCATAAGCACCTGCTGAGGTGACCACATGCATACCATTAGTCAAAAAATATGTGATATAATCAGTGATCAGGATTATGTCACTAGCAGGTGTACATGGTGGTGCAGGATAAAGTGTGTACACCTATTTTTTTTTAAATTTATTTTTGATTTAATTTTTTTTATGTGTATCCGATTCCTGAATTTTAAAAGTAAAATTTTATTAATACAATCGGTTGTTTAAAAAAATAAAATAAAATAAAATAATTTATGCATTTGGATAAATTCAGACACTTGAATTTTTTGAGGATTTCATATCACTCACTCAAAAAATTTCATATCACTCACGAAATGAATGTACAAGTTATATATATAACCTCTCTTTATATATTTTTGGATATTTTCAAACTTCAGTGCACATTTTTGACAAGCCCTTTTTAAATTCCTGAAATATCTTTAACAGGAAAGTGTTTTTATCCTATTACAAAATCGCTTATTATTTTTGATAATATTAAAATAATAATTAACTAAAAGAATTTAATTTGATACCTATAATTTTTTTTTTTATTTACAGGTGAAATTTTAGGATTTTTCTTGCTTCTATTTTTTAGCTTTTAAATGAGTCATTTAATAAAATTTTATAAAAATATTTAATTAATATTCATATATTTCAATAATTAAATGTTATATTATTTATATTATTCAAGGTTAATTTAATCTCGTGTCGTCTTCTACAGCGCCTGCCCTCTCTTCCCGCACCCTCCCCCGAAACCCTAGCGGGATCATTCTCACTCCGTCGTGCAATGGCCGGAAGGGGCCGCCCCGCCCACATCCTTCCGCTCCATGACCCTTCTCCGCCTCTGCTGGCTCGCGTCCCGCCGCCTGCTCCGCTCTTTCGAGCTACCGAAGACGCCCTCATCGCCCGTCGCCACGCTGTGATCGCCCTCGAGGAGCGGCTTGCGGCGCAGCTCCGGGAGATCCATATTCTCCTCAATGACAACCAGGAGCTGGCGGCCTCCCACGTCGCGCTGAAACAGGACCTCGACGCGTCCCAACACGAGCTCCGCGTCGTCACGGCCTCTGCTGCGGAGTCCAAGGCTAAGGCGGATGCCGAGGCTCGTGAAATATTCGAGCGCTCGTGCAAAGCGGAGTCAGAGGTGCGGTTGATCGAGAGGATGCGCGCCGATATGGCTCAGGTTGAGTCCGATGTCCGGACTTTCAGTGCTGAGAAGGAAGAGCTCACCCATAAGCTGCAATCTCTCAAGGGAGAGATGTCTAGGGCTCGATCGGACCATAAAGAAGCCGCGACCATCGAAGCTGAGGTCGAGGTCATGCATAAGGAAATCCAGAAGGGAAGGTCCGTTAATTCTGACAGCTTCATTTGTTTTCCCCAAGATATACTGCAGATAACTCAATTCGTTTACATGTAAATTATTTTATTGTTTTTAACTAATTTAAACTTAAACAAATTGATTAAAACTCTAAGCTGCCCCATTTACTGGATTGTAACTTGTAAGTGTTAACTTAAGTGGTTGTTTTGCAAGTGCTAAATATTTTACATGTTGATATAAATATTAGTAATCTCATGTGCCTTCACATATGCCGTCGCTGGTCACTACTGCATATACACAATGTAGTGAATCAACAACATAAAGCCTACATATGCTTTTCGAAACCTTGTAAAAATATGACATACTTAACAGGAACATTTTCCTTCTTGGCCTATGAACTTCTCTATCAAAATTCCAGGTATCAATATAAATTCCTACTATTTTTTGAGGTCAAACTTAATGTAAAATTGACATTGATCACAAGCAATGTTAACAATTTGTTCATCTGCTACACTATTCATAGAGATAAAGTTGTTTGTCTATGTTATAAAGAGGCTTTTAAAAAGGATATGCAGGATGTATGTGGTTGACTATCAAGTATATAGAGGCCCATGTGGCTGGCTTTCTAAATATATTTAGATTGATAATAATGTGTAACATACATAATATATGTCAACCGTGTGTGCGCGTGCGCACACACACACACATATAGATTTATAGATTCAACAAATTGAGGCTCAGGAAGAATCTGAGAATTTTCTTTTTCTTCTTCAAATCAGTCAATTTCTCTTAAAACCGAGCCTATGTCTAAATTTGTGAGGTCTTGTGAAGAAAATTTGGAAAACAAACTGTAAATAGCAATTCCGTGAGAGACGGCCTCTACTACTTGCTATAGTCAGCAAGCTCATAGGCTGCTTGTGAGATGCTGCTGACCTCACTTCTTTGTGTCGGAGAGCAAGAAGATGAGATTTTCTTTTGGAGAAGAGGGGAAGCGATAAGGGAGAATGGAGGTTTCCTTTGGAAGGGAAGGAATCACTCATAATGAGAAACACTGCATGAATTTCTGAGGAGGAAGTTGTCGTGAGCAAGTAAAGTAGTAATCATTAATGGTTAATGGTAATAAGATTAGGTTATTTAATATGCAGGGATAATTATGTAAGGTATTAGATTACAATTTATAAGATGATAACATTAGTAAGGCTAATTACTTGTATATTAATTATATTAGGTATATTATACATTTATTAATTAATTAATATGTAGTAGATTATTTTTAGCTAGATTACTAATGCACAAGAAATTTAATATTAACTATTAATAAATTTGATGATATAGATTATAACATAAAATTGATTAATAGTAGAATAATTAGAAATTAGAATATTCTAAATACTGATATCATAAATATTTATAAATAATATTAATTCAAAATAATATCATTAATTATATAATTCTTGATGTAATTATTATTTATTATAAATAATAAAAAAAGTGAAGGGGAGCCTTGGCGCAACGATAAAGTTGCTATGGTGTGACCTTGAGGTAATGGGTTTAAGTCGTGGAAATAGATAGTCTCCTCCATTACATTACAGGGTAAGGCCTCTTCCTTGGACTCCGCATTGGTGGGGGCTTTGTGCACCGGGCTGCTCTTTTATAAATAATAACAAAAGTGTTCAAATTTTTTGCACGAATAGTATTAGAAATAATAATAATACTAGTTATATTTAATCGTTAATGATTGATAGCATTCTAATATGTATCATACATACTAATTTGATGATATGTAATCTGATTATTTAAATATGATACTCATTATTCAAACTGTTTGATATATAATACCAGATTGATATTATTCAAACTGATTTGATATATAATACTACTACTACTACGACAAGTTATGAACTGGCAAATATAGTTGTTTAGGATTTCAAACCAATTTGGTTTAGTCTTAAATCTAATGGGTTCAAATGAACCAAATAAAGTTTTTTTTTAAACTGCATATGCAAACCACTTATGCCATATACAGTCCCCTTCAAAATTCATTTAGGTGGCAGCATACACAGTCGAAACGGAGGCTTTTAAAATCATGATTGTAAAATATATGTTTCCAGAAAAGAATACTAGCATTTGACTTTTGGTCTGCTAGATTTTATTATTTGGAAGACTAATGTCTCAAATTTCTACAAAGACAATAGGATGTGGTCATTGCCAGAAGATAAACTGTTTAATTCCTGTTCAATGAACTGAGGTTTTCAGGCAGTGTTGTTTGCTTGATGTGCATCAAAATTTGAAATGGTACATGCTTTTTTTATGATTTAGCAACCACATCGACTATCATAGGTTGAGAAGCAATATTAACCATCAGAACAGACAGATGGTAAGAAGCAAAATGTGGGCTATATAATGCATGGAGAAAATCATTATAATTAGTCAAATATGTCTTGGAGACTGAGACCAAGATCCTTTTGTGAAGTCATAGTATAGCTTATTGTGCTACTACATTACATGGGGCTAGGATTGTCTACTCATCCAAATTTGCTATCTTCATTTTTCGCTTTTTCCTCCTTTCTGCCATTTTAGTTTATCTAGGATTGTGCACTTGTCCTAATTTGTTATTTTCCTTTGTTTTTTTACCTCTCATAACATTTTTTTTTGTGAAAAATTGAAAAGCATACGCAACAGGTATGCAGCTGAATATCCATAATGCAAATGTGGTATGTGGGGTGCAAATATGAGTGTATATACAATATTTGTTTTTCCAAACAACATCAACTATAGAAACAGTAACATATAATGTCAGATTGGGCCAACCAACTTACAATATAGGCTTCTTATTTGTTTAAATCAATATAACTTGGACATTACAAGAACTTTAACAAACTAGTGATTGGTCTCGCCCACAATGCAATCCCTACTGCATAGGCTTATGTGGATGCATGGGAGGCTAACCCGACCAGACTTCAAGACAATGTTTAACAACAATAGCCAATATGTCCTTTGAGTATCTGTCTATCATCTTAAATTTAGATTTGCTGATCACTTATTTAGTTTTTGATTCTGCATAGGGCTGCAGTAGAGTTTGAGAAGAAGGCACATGCTGATAATCTTGAACAAAGTCAGATAATGGAGAACAATATGCTTTTAATGACTCGTGAAGTTGAAAAATTACGTGCTGAACTTGCAAACATAGAGAAGAGAGCACGGGCGGATGCGGCTGCAGCTAACTCAGGTACTTTTACATGGTTAATCTTTTGCAGTAGACATTTTGCTTAAATTTCGTATTATTTTCATCCATCAACATCCTTCTTCCATTTCTTCTACTCTTCCAGCTCTTGCTTCTAATTTCTTATGCTTGAAATTGGTCTTCAGTTTATACTAGTAAGTCAAATTGTAGGGACTTTAACTGGTATTCATGCGATGCTTTTTCAGGTCTTGGATATGCTGGAGCTTATGAAACTCCTCAGATTGCGTACCAAACAACTTCATATGCTGGAGAAACTCCTCAGATTGCGTACCAAACAACTTCATATGCAGGAGCTTATTCTTTCTATCAGGTTTATCTTTTAGTTTGTTTAACTTGTGTCATGTAGATTTATATCATAATATTTATGTTTAACCTTATGATCTATAATATCTTTTGTCGTCAAAAGTTTGTATTTTCATCCCATGAAACTGTAATCTAATTCTAATATCATATGATAGCCTTGGCCATTTTATTTTTCAGTCGTCATTTATCACAATATAAGACTAACATGTGTCATTTGTTGCTTAGCCAACTGCTGATGGCAACTCCCAGTTTGGACCTACAGCTGCTCCTCTTAGTCAACACGACATACAACAGATGCATGCTCACAGATAAATGCAAACTGCACTTGCAAAATCTTACCCAATGCGCTTGAGGTAATATTCTTATATCTACTTTCATTGCGTTAAGATGCGGCCTCACTTGTTGCTTGTTAGGTTGCATAGACTCATATAGTGGAAGACCACACTGCATTCGTTTTTTGGTGGCATAAAGATTAAGCAGTTTAAATTATTCCCTAGTTTCTTAAAATCCAACTCAATATTGCTCTGCTCTGATCAAATCCAGTAAATCTTCTATGAATTGCTTGGTCAAATGCAGAAGTTTAATTTATATCAATTGCTTAAGATTGGTAAATATGTATGGCTATATGTTGATACTTTATGTGATAAATTACTTAGATTCATATGTAAAATAGTTTTATATAGGATCAAGAATTGCTTAAGGCAAGTAGTTTACTATGTTGAGTGTTTAAATTTTTTCTTATTTTAGAATTGTCTAAAATAAGGTTTGTATCGAATCATTTTGAATTGAAACAAATCATCACAGTTTTGTTCACTTCCTATTCATATGTAAGGGCTGTATCGTTTTTTGTGAGCCTTTCTGTGTGAATTGTATTATAAGATACAAATTGTGAATCACATGATTGATTCTGACAACTATGGTCAATATAACATCCAACTCATGCATGTTGATAGATAAACTCTTTGTTAAATCATGTCAGTCTATGTGAGGTAATATGTTTGTATGTAGGGCAAAAATTAGAAGGGCACTCCATATTTAATGAATCGTCAAATGAGCATTTCTTTTGTAACAATCGTCAAATAAGAGCCTCATCATATATTTTATCCTGAGAATACCCTTACTTTTAGTGCTATTGTAGCAATTACGACTAGCTGCTACAACTATCCAATATTCTTTACTAATTTGGTCAAAAATATTTAAACTTCATCAATTTTTTTTTAACTTTGTCAAAATCATTTTAAATTTTTTGTAGAAGCTACTTAGTAGCTGTTCTAACATTGTATTAGTTGTTATAGTAGTTGTAGTAGTTACTAGTTACATAAGTAGCTGCTATACGGTTGTAGCAGCTACCTAGATAGTTACTACAACACTGTAACAATGTTATATTAGCTGTTATAGCATTGTAGCAACTACTAAGTAGCTATTTAAAGTAATTTAAACCAAGTTAAAATGGAGTTTAAGCAATTTTGACTAAATTGATAAAAAATATTTTGATATAATAGTATTTTATATATAGTAATTTTGAGTATAGTGAAACGTTGTATTTTGTCATGTTGTAGCAGGTACTATGTAACTGCTAATTGTAGCTGCTAGAACAATGCTGAAAGTAAGGATATTCTCAGGATTAAATATATGTTGGAGTGTCCATTTAATGATTTTATAAAAGAGATATCCATTTAACTACTCTTTTGATTTTTGCTATGTATGAGTCTTGGCGCAACGGTAAAGTTGTTGCTGTGTAATTTGGCGAATTCGAGTGTCGAAAATAACCTTTTGTAAAGTAAGATAAGACTACATGCAATAGATTATTTTTTGAGATCCTTTAACTAATGCTGAAATCTATTAGTTCTCTTTGTTCATTTTTAGTTATTCTTCGATGCGCCTCTTAGAAAATAGTCTTCACTTACTCCTATAAACTTATATTTCTATGCATGTCGTATATCCACAAAAATTAGATGCTAGTCTGCATTTAAAATTTGAAGAATATTAACAATCGGTGCTTACTAGAGTTGTTCAAGATAATTAATTAAAAGTTAAATGTTTATTCAAGATTGGTTTACTTCTTTTTTGTTATGAGCTTCAATTTGATTTATTTAAATGATATCGAGTTTTTAATTCAAATTTATTTAATTGTTTAAATTTTTTACAAAGTTATAAGTTTGATAAAAACTTTGAACATGATACTCACATTTTCAAAACAACTTGTTCTGACAGTTTGGATTTTACTTTTTTCTCAAATTGCTACCTTAAATTGTGTCGTTACGTGGTTAATGATCCAGTGACATCCTTATTGTATCTTTTATATTGCAGGACCATAGGCCAATCAGCCAAGTTGGTTCCTTATGTGCAATCTGTATGCCTCCAAATTAGCAAATCTCGTTGTTTATTGTTAATTATCATTAATCTTATTAATATTATTTTCCCCTTCGAACATGGAAACTTCATAATTGTATTTCAATGGTGGTAAACTTGCCGCTGATTGGCTGACATATTTTAGTTAGATACGAGAGAGCTCTCTCTGCTCATGGAGTTGTGGTCATCCCAATTTGGAGCCCCTTTTCGGCCTAAACCTGAGGATGACATCGTTAATGATCGGTGAGTGTTCATTTTAAAATGGGTTACATTTAAGCAAATCATTATCTAAATAAGTTTCTTGTTTATGATAATTTAATAGTCGGTTAATTTTCTGTTATTCACCTTTCTTCAAAGAAGAAATTTACAAAACAATATTGAGTCTATGAAAACTAACGTTTGGGATGAGGAAAATTGAAGTAGATTTAAATTAAATGTCACTTTAAACTCAACTAATTATTTTGTCAGGGTTTAGGGTGAATAAATTTTGTAATCTATTTGATAAAATTTCTTTATATTTATTTAATCATAAAAGAATATATAAAATAAATAAATTTGAATAGTTAATGTTCACGAATTTTTGTTCGTGATTAATTTTTATGAACAGTATGTGAGAATAATTTATGAATAAATTTAATTATTAATTTATATAAAATTTAATTATTAAAAATAATATATTTTATAGTTTTTTTTTATGTTCTTTTTAAGTATCCATAATATGTAAAAATAGAAAATATATATATATATATATATATATAATTTTTATGAATAGATCAAAATTTAATAGAAATTTTAAGTAAATAAACATGTGATGGCATATAAATAAAAAGCCTTAGCACGTACCAAATGTTCCGGTACTTGACACGGAATGGCGGCGGCTGTAGGTGATCCTGCCGGAGTGGCTGAAAGAGGGCGATAATCGGTCGCAGCGGCAGCCTAGTGGTGCTCTACGGTAGCATGTGTGTGGCGAACTCGGCATTCATGGTGCGCTACGACTTCTCTGACATGCTCATCATGTGGGTCATAGCCTTCGGCGACCAGCTTCTGCCCTTTGGGGACATGGCCAGCTCTTCGTTCCCTTTTTTCTCCTACACCGTTATTCACCATCTGGGGAGGCGGATTCCTTTACCATTGGGGTGTCATCGACTACTCTGGCGGCCTTTTCATCTCATCTCCCCTCTAACATCGCTGGTTTCATAATCGCCTACTCTGTGATTGGGCTGGTCCGGGATCACCAGCACTGCTGCATGGTGCCAACATTCGAACGTCGGTAGCTGTGCTCAACAAGCACGCCTACGCAGTCACCAATTTGCTGATGTGGACCTGTTTTGTCGCTTCTCTGTCAAGTTATTAATGATCGGTGCGTATCATCTATGACTGGTAGGGTGAATTTACACGTGGACCAGGGGACTAGTCCATATGTAAATTATCTTGATCCATAATAATTGATTCCGATAGATAATCACGTCAAAAGATGAATCACTGATGATATCATCGATGTAATCGCAAACTTTCTAGGTCACTTCGAGAAAACTCCAAGTGATGTGAACGGGGATAGTCCATCGTTCCTGAAAGGATAATAAAAGAGACTTAAGAGTCAGTAGGACTATCGGAGTGATTTCGACAAAGTCCCTGCGACGCTAAAGTCAGTCAATTCGATAGAGGAAAGAAAACAATACCAGAAAAAGAGTTGCTAACCTCCCTGGATACGTAGGGGAGGGATCCTTTTATATCTTTCTTCTACCATCTTTTATCTGTGTAGTCTTAATGATAGAAGTATGAGAAGGACTATATATTAATAAGAGATACGTCTCACCGTATCTTTTACGTATGACAGGAGTAGGGCACGTGCTCTACGAGGTCTCTTCTGGTATACTCTTTTTAATATTCCCTGATAATGAGCTTGAGCCTTAGGTATCTGGATCTTGAATTATTTGGGTCTTACCTTGTCGAGGGTTAAGGAACCCAAATATTGTTCTCTCGATCGGAGAGCTGTTCGGGACTATTCTCCATTAGGGAAAACCCAACTGAAGATGCCTCGATCGAAAATAATTCCGGTTGGAGGCCTCCTGGTTGATAGAAAGGGTCCCGATCGGGGGACGTCTCGGTTGAAAATGGCTCGGATCGGAGATAATTTCGATTGGTGGAAAGGGCCCCGATCGGGGGACGTCCGGTTGAAGATGACTCCGATTGAAGATAATCCCGATTAGTGGAGAGGGTCTCGATCGGGGGACATCCGGTTGAAGATGACCCCGATCGGAGATAATCCCGATTGGTGACGTTGAAGATGATTTTATAATTTTTATCATTGACGTGTAGTCAATTGATTATGAGTCACAGATGATTTACCTCGACCCTGCATCAATAATTAATTAGAGTTTAAGATTACGATAAGATGTAAAACATTTGGAAGTGATAATGTTAAGGAAATTTCAAGACAAAAAAATTAATAATTAATAATTTTCGATAGAAGTTTGGAATTAATAATTCATCATACCGTTGTCGTTATTTTTACAGTCAACTGTGTCATTATAGATCATCAGAATTTGAAATTGAATATATATTTGGAAAGACGCGACTTAAACTTTCTATTGGTAGTTTAGTATCAAAATTTTGAAATAATATCATTACCTCGAGATGAGTTGTCGATCCTTATTTTGTGTCGGAGTTGCACGTAAACTTATTCCCCATCGTCGACTACCGTGCAACTTGGGATTATGATTTTTAAGAAGTTTTGAGCTTAATTTCATCTCTAAATCGAGAATTCAGAGGCTTTTTGAGTGCGAGCAAATTTTTGGATTGATTTGTTTGATTTTGGTTCGATTTTAACATTAAATTGATATTTGTTGTATCTTTGGATGTAGATACGAACTCTGCATCGATTTGAAGTATCGAACGAATTCCTAAATTTGTTTGGGCATTTTCCAAAAATCTCCACTTGTTTAATTAGAGATTTTCGAATGTCTAGTGTCGTATAATTCGATATTTGAATATTTTGGTGCATTAAAATTGTAAATGCCAAATTTAAAAATCTTAATTCAAGTTTTAAAATTAGTTTCGTGGAATTAAGAAAAAGTATCGCTTGAATTTTAATTTAGCATTATTTGAAGCTAAAATAGAAAGTAACAATTTAAATTTAAAATGATTAATTTTAGACAATTTTATATCCATGCTTGTCATTTTAAATATTAAAATGCCTAAATAATTTAAATTGAAATTGTTAGTTTAATATTTGATGAAATAATATTTTTTTAAATTATTATTTCATCATTATTATTCACTTTTTTTTATAAAAAGTGGTAACTATGCTCAACACGCACATCTACGTAGTCACCAATTTGCTGATGTGGACCTGCTTTGTTGTGGGCTTCTCCGTCAAGCTGTCAATGATCGGTGCGGAGTAGCCGATGATGACCGACAGGGTGGATTTACATGTGGACTAGGGGATGACTCCCTAGTCCATGTGTAAATTATTTTGATCCTTAATAATAATTAAGTAGGGTTTAAGATTATGGTAGGGTTTAATTGGAATTGATAATGTGGAAAATTCAAGACAAAGAAATTATAATTAATATTTTCATATAGAGGTTTGGAATTAATAATTAACTAGAAACGATATCAAAGAAAATTATGACCGATCGAAATTTACATTCTCTCCCTGACCAAATTTTTCCCAATTCATCCTACTCTTGTTGCTACTTTTATCGTCGATTGTATTATTATCGATCGTCAGAATTCGAAATTGATTATATATTCGGAAAATCAGTGACTTAAGTTTTCTATTGGTAGTTTGGTATCAAAATTTTGAAGTAATATTGTGATCTTGAGATGAGTTGTCGATCCCTGTTTTGTGTCAGAGCTTTGCGCGAATTTATTCACCGTCGCCGACTACCGTGCAACCTCGGATGATGATTTTTAGGAAGTCTTGAGCTTGATTCTAACTCTAAATCAAGAATTCAGAGGTTGTTAGAGGGCGAGCAAATTTTTGGATTGATTTGTATGGTTTTGGTTCAATTTTGATATTAAAAATTAATATTTGTTGTATCTTTGGATGTAGATACAAACTTTGCATTGATTTGAAGTATCGAACGAATTTTCAAATTTGTTTGAGCATTTTTCAAAAATCTAATCTTGTTTAATTGGAGATTTTTGAATGTTTAGTGTTGCATAATCCGATATTTGAATGTTTCGGTACATTAGAATTGTAAATGCTAAGTTTGAAAATCTCAGTTCAAGTTTTGAAATTAATTTCATGAAATTATGAAAAATTATCGCTTGAATTTTAATTTAGCGTTATTTGAAGCTAAGATAGAAAGTACATAACAATTTAAATTAGAAATGATTAATTTTAGACAATTATATTTATTCTTGCGATTTTAAAATTAAAGTGCCTAAATAATTAAAGTTGGAATTGTTAGTTTAATATTTGATGAAATGATAAAAGGTGGTATTTTTTTAATGATATTATTATTATTCATTTTTTGTCACTAACTTAATGTTTGATTTAATGTTGTTCTTATTATTCATTAATTTGAATTAATTTGAATTTTTCATTGTCACAAATTTCATATATTTCAAATGAAAAAATTCGTTACGATTGATAAATTTTTTCAAAGTAAAAGAGCAAATGAACTAGATTCAACTGCTCCTATAACCCATCAACTAGATCAAATAATAATGAGTTTTTCTCTTAAATTCCTCCTAAAGGTTAAAAGACAAAAAGAAGAGGTTGATCTCAATTCTTTAGAGTGTGATCCAAGATTATATCGATAAATTTAGAAATATCATCATAACCAGCAAGAGTAGATTCGTTGAGCTTTTTTGAATATGAAAGCATATCAACTTATTCTTCGAGAATATCCATTAAATAAAAATATTAAGCACCCTCGAAGATTTTTTGGTATGAACAATTTCTTTGGTTGAAGTATTCACTAGCTAAAGTTAAATCATATTGCTTTTCTATGTTTTATCTTTATTTTTTTTGTTAATCCAGGTATTCAGCTCTTGAACTAATTAATCCTGCAGGTGATCGAACCGATCCTATGAAAGTTTTCCACCGAGTACTAGGGTAAATCAGGAAACGCTAATGGAGGCCCATTTAGATGACCCGTATTCTTAGGCCCACTTCTCACTGGAAGGAAAATCTTCTACAATGACAAGCCATCAAGATACTCAAATCAAACTGCATTTACTATTGATGAATTTAATAATTGGAAAAAAATTTGAAATGGAAAAACTTGTGCTTTCCTAAGCCATATAGGGAAAGATAATATATCTTCACTCATCATAATGCTGAAAAGTTATATGAGGATTTGATGAATCAATCACAACATATATCAACGAGATTCGACAATTTTAATGTTGAACAAGTCGCAACTAATCGTCTTCGGTTAAAGTCTCACATACATGTGATGTTGTTGCTTGTACTTTAACGAATTTCGTTTAGAGGCAATAGTGAGAAATCTAGTTCATTTAATCGTGATAATTTTCTTGAATTTTTGGATGTGCTAACTATTGGGTTCTGAAGCATAATCAAACATTAAAACACAGCAGAAAAAGGAATCTGCCCAAGCGAATTCTAATTAAACTATTTGTTAGGAATGGTTACCTTCGAAGCGTGAATCCTTTACGAATTTGGAGAGTCAAGCCGAACTCAACACGTTCAACACGTTCGTGCCTCTATGGTATTCACACGAGCATACCACTGTCACCCGTCTCATGAGCACAATTGGAGTCTCTCACCACTGCCTATCTCACGAGCACCTACACCCCACACCATAGTGCTAGCTACTATATATATGTTGAGATCAAACCCTAACTTTTAGGATTGACACGATCTTACATGATCTTATCCGATAAGATTGTGTCTCGTGACTTACTCAACTTCTAAGTCTTATCTAATAAGACATTTTCCTTTATTTTGTTTTATTCATATACAAAATATAACGTGGGTATTAAAATCATGGACTTTATTTGATTTATGATAAAATGTCTCATATTAATCATCTCATGATTGACTCTTGGGCTGACATTAGTACTAACCATGTACAATGACGAACTTTTAAAGGTAATTGCGAAAACTCCAAAAAATGCCAAGTATATAAGTCATGATATTCAAAAACAAATACTTCATGTGCTTTCAATGAGAGTGAAAAATGTAATTCGTGAAGAAATTATAATTGTCAAGTATTGCATAATTGTTGATGAAGCTCGAGATGAGTCAAAAAGAGAGCAAATATATGTAGTATTAAGGTTCGTGGATATTAATGGATTCATTCAAGAATGTTTACTTTGAGCTTGTTCATGTATCTGATACTGCGGCTTTAACTTTAAGGATGTTATATATTTTGCTTTGGCTCACTACAATTTGGATGTTCAAAAGTTTATAGTAATATGAGGGGCGAGTTTAATGGATTATAATTTTTAATTATAAAAGATTGTAGAAATACTTATTATGTTTATTTTTTGCTTACCATCAGTTACAATTGACTTTAATTTTAACATCAAAAAAATATAATACCTATTCATTAATTTTTTGATAGATTAACTTTTATAGTTAATATTGTTGGTTCTTCATGTAAGTATAATGATGAATTGAAGAATACTAATGTGGACGACATTACATATTTGATTGCTATTAATGAACTCGAGATAGGACGTATACTTAATCAGATAGGTACTTTATAATGAACTGCTGATACGCGCTGGAGTTCTCATCATGTATGATATTGTTCAAGGTTAAGGAGGATGTACTTCCTTCTCAAAGAGCAAATGCAATATTTGTTTATGATGAAATGACTTCTTTTGATTTTGTATTTATATTACATCTTATGAAAGAGATTATGGTGATCACAGATATACTTTGTCAGGATTTACAAAATAAGTCTCAGGATATTATAAATGCAATGAAGCTTATATTATCTACCAAGAATTTACTTCAACATATGAGGGATAACAAGTAAGATAATTTACTTGTAAAAGTGAAGTCTTTTTATGAATTTCGAAATATTGATATTCCTAATTTCAATGCTCTGTATATTAATAAACGAGGTCGAGCTCATCCTCGTCGAGACAATTTCATCATCGAGTATCATTATCAAGTAGATCTCTTTTATGCTTTGATAGATTCATAATTGCATAAAATTGCCACCGGGGCAATAGTGCGATGGTTATGTCCTCCAATGGATAATCAAGGAATCTAAGGTTCAAATCTCAGCTACGACGCATTGCAGGGAATTTTTCCTCCAATGAGAAGCGGGCCTAAGAATGCTGGTCATTTGGATGAGCCTCCATTAACGCTTCCCGATTTACCCTAGTGGCCGGTGGGAAACTTCCGTGGGGCCGGGCCGGTCACCCTAGGTCCGACGTTACCCGACCTGGTTAATCATTCTTTTAAAGAGCAAATGATAGTTGTTTACGGTTTGTAGATGAAATAGGAAAATATTGTTGAACGCTTTCTTGGCATTATACATGTAAGCGACACTACTGCCTTATCACTTAAAATTGTTACTGATTCTTTGTTATGCCAACATGGATTATCTATATCTAATTCGCAGGGGCAAGGATACGATAGAGCTAGCAATATAAGAGGAGAATTCAATGACTTAAAAAACTTAATTATGATGGAGAACAAGTCTGTTTATTGTGTCCATTATTTTGCTCAACAACTGCAACTTACACTTGTAGTTATTGCTGAAAATCACATGAGGATTTCTGCTTTTTTGATGTGGTTGCACAGTTGAACAATATTGTTGGAGCGTCATGCAAGCGAAGAGACATACTTCATGAGAAACAATTTAAAAAATTTATTGAAGGAATTTGCAATGATGATATCTTCACTGGACGAGGTATGAATTAAGAGAAGACATTGAAAAGAGCTGGGAGTACACGTTGAGGTTCACATAATAATACATTGTTGAGTCTGATATGCTTGTATCCTTCAATTATTGATGTCCTTTTAATTGTTAAAGAGGAGGAAAAAGATCACAAGCAAAGTGTGTAAGCAAATAATCTATTAAAATTGATAGGAAAATATGAATTTATATTTCAGGTGCACTTAATAAAGAATATATTGGGAGTCATGAATGATTTTTCGCATTTGCAAAGAAAATATTAAGACATCGTAAATGGCATGATTCTTGTAAGATCAAGCAAACTTCAATTGGAAATCATGAGAGATGATGGTTGGAATTTGTTACTGAATGAAGTTTCTTTATTTTGTATTAAATATGAGGTAGTCACCATGCACATGGAAGACTTGTTCGTCTTTCATGGGAGATCACGATGAAATATTAAAGGAAGGACAAATCTTCACTATTATTGCGTTAAATATTTTATGAAGTGATAGATTTGTAACTTCAAGAGTGAAACAATCGTTTTAACGAGGTGAACACAGAGTTGTTATGCATGCCTTATCTTGATCCATCAAATTCATTCTCTACTAATGATAAGAGAAAATTGCTTTAATTTGCTCAATTTTATCTGTTTGATTTCTCCCCAATGGAGTAATGCATCTTGAGCACCAACTTGATAACTTTATTTTTGACATGAGAAATAGCAATCAATTCTCTGAGGTTGCGGGGATTAGTGAGCTTGCTAAAAGGATGGTTCAATTGAAAGACATCAATTATATCTTTTGATATATTTACTTTTGAAGTTAGCATTGCTATTACCCATTACAACTGCAACTATAGAGAGAGTGTTTTTAGTAATGAAAATAATCAAAATTTCACTTCGTAATATGTTGGAAGATGATATGGTAAATAATTGTTTGATATCATATATTGAGCAAGATGTGTTTGATATCGTTGATAATGAAGTTATTATTCTGCATTTTCAAAACATGAAATGTTGGAGAGTGTTATTGTAAAAATATATGAAGTTAATATATGACTTATTATACATTTTGTGTTGTATTTTTTTTTAAATTTATTAAATTCATCCTAAAAATCCTAGCTACGCCAATGCATATTGGCATATAGTGATTAATTAGGAATACTAAAGAGATTATCTATTAGAAGAAAGACAAGAATTTGTTTAG
>JBBUKS010000008.1:10356461-10369678 GCA_038050645.1 Hedychium gardnerianum | reverse complement strand
TTAATAAGAGTTTTGGATTAAACCTAAAGGTTAGGCTTTTCCAAAAACCCTTCTCCTCCTCCTCTTCTTCTCTTTGCTGCCATAAGGACATCTTTTCTCCTTGTGCCATCGCCCTAGCCAACTCTGGCCGGCCATCTCCTCTAGCCACCACCTCCTCTCTGGCCAGTAGCTCCCTTCCATCCCGAGGATCACCAGAAATGGGATCTCTGGCCAAGAAGAGCTCTGTAAAGACAAAGAAGGTCGGCGGACAACAAGCTATCCGTTGGCGGTTTGATCTCCCCCAGCCTCCTCCGACCTCCATTTTGGTGAGCAAAGGTTGCTACCGAATCCCTAATGCCTTGGGGTACTTCTTACCTCATCAGTAACAAATTATGGATGCCGAATAACAAAGAAAAAGGGGTAAATAGCCTCATTTTCCGGTCTGACAGCAAGCGCCCCTTTTGTTCGTTTCTCTCCATTTGGTGTCGTACTCTTCATACAACAAACCTCATCTTCACATGCAAGGCTAATACCTTTTGTGAGGATGAAATTCATTACTTACGAAGTCATCTTAAAGATACTCGGTGCGGATACGAGTAGAGGTGAGGCTCTAAAGCATCGCTTAGTTGATGTCATTCTCGCCAAATAGTACAAAAGAACTAGGAGCTAGCTGGAACAATGATTTGAGAGGGAGCAAGGCAATACAAATTGAAGCAAAAACTCACACTCCTCAAAAAACCTCTACAGCAGCTCAACAAGCATAGCTATCACCACATCCAAAAGAGAGCTAAATGTGCCCAAACGCACCTAGAAGAAGTACAACAAAGAGTACTCACCCATGGTTCAGTTAATGAGGAATACAAGGAAGCCAGGAAAGCAGCTGACCTCCTAGACCGGGCTGAGTACCTCTTCTATCAACAATGTGCCAAACACACATATTTAAAGTTGGTTGATTGCAACACCTCCTTTTTCACTCCCTAGTTAAAAGGAACAACAAATGGAGGGAAATCATGGTGATAGAAAAAGACAATGGGGTGACTACCACTAGTTTATAAGAAGTGGCACAGATATTTGTGAATCACTTCCAATCACAACCTGGGAGTTTAGCAGAGAGGGCTCCATTCCAAGGAGAATGTATGCAATTTGGGAGAGTGCTCACAACTGAACAACAAGTCCAGTTAGCAAGGCTCCCCATGGTAGAGGAGATCAAGAGGCCCTATTCAGCATAGGTGATCTCACGGTCCCTGGGCCAGATGGCTACAGCTCAAAATTCTTCAAGCAGGCATGTGATGTAATCAAAGAAGAATTAACCTCGGTCGTACTGGAATTCTTCTCTACAGGGCAACTGCTAAAATCATGGAACCACATAGTCATTGCCCTTGTACCAAAAATAACGCTAGCGACCAAGGTGCAAGACTACAAACCCATCTCTTGCTGCAATGTATTCTACAAAGTTATTTCGAAGCCCCTAGTTAGTCGCTTATCGGATGTCACACCACATCTCATTCATCATGCGTAGACTACCTTTGTCAAGGGTAGACTCATATCAGACAACATTCACTTGGCACAAGAACTCATGAGAAATTACACTAGGAAGAGAATCTCTCCTAGATGCACATTGAAGGTAGATCTATAGAAGGACTTCGACTCAGTGCACTAGGGTTTTCTGTAGGATGTATTAGCAACATTACAGTTCCCAGCCATTTACATCACATGGATCAGAGAATGCATTACCACCACCTCCTTCTCTGTAGTGATAAATGATATTATGCATGGCTTCTTCCAAGGTGGGAAAGGACTCAGGCAGGTTGACCCTCTCTCCCCATACTTGTTTGGCCTATGCATGGAATATCTTTCTCATTCCCTCGCGAGATGTATAGTCAGATCTAATTTCCATTTCCATCCAAAATTCCAGCATCTCAGGATTGCACATTTGGTATACGTAGTTGATGTACTCCTACTTTCCTAAGAGGACGTGCCTTCAGTTACACAGCTAGTTGGCTGCCTTTCACAGTTTTCCCAAATGGCTAGTCTCTCAACCAACATAGCTAAGTCTAGCATTTACATGGCAGTGATTGATGCTCACACACGGGGATAGCTTTTGACCATCATAGGCTTCCAAGTCAGGGAGAGGCCCTTCAGATACCTAGGGATCCCCATAGCCTCCTAGAAGCTGAAGATCTCTGACTACAACATGCTTTTGGACTCTCTCACCCAGAGGATCTCCTCTTGGCTGAAGTCCACTATATCATACGCAGGGAAAACTCAGCTCATATCATCAATCCTACAGGGGGTCAAGTATTGCTGGATGTCCATCTTACCCTTACCCCAGGGAGTTTTTGATCGCATTTACACTATCTATCAATCACTTAGGTGGACAACTAAGAGGCCTCTTATAGCATGGTCAGAGATAGTTAGACCCAAGCAGGAAGGTGGTCTTGGCTTGAGGCACTTACGGGCATGGAACCTCGCCTTGCTAGCAAAGGTACTATGGCGCGTACAGGATAAGCAGGACTCACTATGGATATGATGGGTGCACCGCACATATTTACAGCGAGTGGGGATATGGGATTGGAAGGTGAAGCATATGGACTCCCCACCCATCAAGCAGCTGGTGCAGATCAAAGACAACATCCTTGGCATGGCAGATAGTGCAAAGGCAGCTGGACAAATTCTCTCCTACTGGTTCACCCAAAGGAAAAGAGGTGTTAGCAGGGCCTATGATCACTTCAGAGATTTAAGAGCTAGGATGCCTTGGATAAAGACGGTGTGGCAAAAGAACATACAGCCAGGTCACGCATTCACGGTTTGGCTGCTGGCCTATGGGAGACTCCAGTGCGCGCCCAGCAGGACTACATAGAGGACCGATGATGCACCTTTTGCCGACACGAGGAGGAGACACTCGATCATGTTTTCTTCAAATGCGCACTTATCAACCAATTATGGGGGCACATCAGAGGGTGGCTACAGATGTGCCCACAGATGTCCACATATAGTTGCATGCTATAGATATTCAGACAGTAGTACAAGAGGACCACCATCATAACCAGGGCCTGACATCTGGCCATGTCAGTGATGGTGCATCATATTTTGTTAGCACGGAACCGTACTATGTTGGAGGGGGTGCGATTTGATGAAGAGCAGGCTTTTAGGAGGATATAGGTACATGTCCTTAGGATGCTGGATGTACACTCGGATCAGGTACCTTGATTGAATTGTCATGGCTGGCCATGCAGTTTTTTTGTTAGTGGCCTAACACATATACATTGACAGTGAAACACATAGATAGATACCATGCTTTCACATCCATGTAGAATAGCGAAGTGAGGCATGCATTTTGGGAGTGTTGAGTGTATGGATATTTTGACCACTAAGCATGAGCATGCATACTGAGTGCAGAATCAATATACCTATGGTTTACATGCATATGGACGTGGCATACATAAAGACTAGACACACATTTGAGGGTAACCTAGACATTCATCTGGTAGTACATATAGATACGGCCCAAGCAGACCCACACAGGAGGAGAGGCATTGCATCCCACATTCCCATGGAGTTTTTAGTACTGAATATAGGGTCGCCTGTCTTCTTTCTATGCCTCCCTAGATACAGAGTTCATGAATACCTAAGCTACTTTTGAAGCTAGGTAGGAAAAAAAAACTAGGTTACCTAATCTGAGATGGAGATTGATGTTGTGACATCACATGGATGGGACTTGACTATACTACCATGGCGGACGGACACCTCCTCTATTGTGGCACCCGGATACGCCCCCCCCCCCCAGCCATATATGGAGACACCACTTCAGGGACACCAAGAGTGGGCAGATGGACTATGGGAGCAGGCGGTCGAGGGACATACGACACTTTGAGGAGCACATCGACATCACGACACATAGGCATACTATATGATACATGGTGACTAAGTGTAGTGAGGGGTGAGGGCACATCATTGAGAGTCGTGTTGTGAGGATATATATGGGAGAGCTAGCTTGGCTTGATGTGTGCTATTTAGCTTGGCATGATGAGATGTAACTATGAGGTGATAATGTGATAGGATGTGGTGTGCAGGTGCATAGATCCAAACGGCTACGATAAAGACGCAACAAATCCATTGATGGTTGAGGCTTTACCAAAAAGCCTAAGAGAGTGAATGGGCCTACTAGAAAGGTCCATCTAGTCCGCAATGAATGACTCGCGATAAAGACGCACCAAATTCGTTCATGGCTGGGGTTTTGGCTAAAAGCCCATGAGGGTGAATAGGCCCACCAGAAAGGCATATCTAGTCCACATCAAATGGATAGCCGTAAAGATGCATCAAATTCATTGATAACTGGTCAATTGCTAAAAGTGACTCCGGGAGCCGGGTCCCCTATTGACCTAGGCTCACGAACACAGGAGTAGACAGAGAGGAGCTTGATATCTCCTAGCCATAGGACAGAGACACAGGATGAGATAGAGAGGAGGTTGATAGCTCCTGGCCACAGGAAAGAGTCACAGGATGAGATAGAGAGGAGCATGCGGCCTCCTACACACTGGACAGAGACATGACTGAGATGATAATGACACGATATTGAGGTGGGACACATGATGAATGACTGGTGCCACATGTGTGATGATGGCATGTGATAGAGAGGATGCTGATCCAGATGTCGTTGCTGGTCGCTACCTCCCCTCGAGTTGGCGGCAGTCCCGATAGATTTTGAGAGAGTTGGTAACCGAGTGAGCACATGTACACTACCGTGGTCCTCCCTTCCAAATTTGATAGTTCGTCAGACATGTCATAAGGGGGCTCCATGGTTACCTATGCTGGTGCACATTTTGATGATATATATTTATCCTTTTCATAAAAAAAATAGAATAAATTTCTTATGATAAAATTTTATATTGCGATTATGTCTACACGTGTTGTATCTTGCATGCGTGGATGTGTGTATTATAATAAATTAAGAATTTATTATGTTTTTTATTTTCATTGCGCACGTAGTGTGAAACGTCTAAAGCATGCATCCGTGTTGGGCTATTCAACAATGGTATCAGAGCCTAACCGAGCTTCGACATAATCATAAAAATTATTTTATGAGTCGTAGTTAGTCATAATTTATTTTTTTGGAAATTGTCCTATTTTATTAAGAATTTTTATTTTTGAAAAATTTCCTAATTTGTTAGGAAATTACAATTATGAAAAGTTTCTGTAATAATTTAGGAATTTTTTTAGCAATATTCTGTTATAATTCAAATTTTTAATTTGGAAAGATTCTAGAGTTTTTTGAAAATTATATTTTTGAAAAGTTTCCTACTTTATTAGGAAATACTATTTATGAAAAGTTGCTGAAATAATTTCTAAATTCTAAAATTGAAATATTTTGAGTTAATTGAGAAACTTTCAATTTGGAAAGATTCTGGAGTTTTTAGAAAATTTTATTTTTAAAAAATTTCCTAATTTGTTAGGAAGTTCTATTTATAGAAAGTTTCTAAAATAATTCTAGAAATTCCAGAATTAAAATATTTTAAGTTAATGAAGAAATTTTCAATATGGAAAAAATCTAGAGTTTTTTAAAAAAAATTATTTTTGAAAAGTTTCCTAATTTGTTAGGAAATTCCATTTATGGAAAGTTTTTGAAATAATTCTAGAAATTCCAAAATTAAAATATTCTAATTTAATTAAGAAATCTTAATCATATATTTTCTAATTTGATAGGAAATTAAAATTAGGGAATTGTTTCCTAATTGATCAGATTTTCTTGATTAAGAATATTTTGTGAGGTAAAATATGTCATTAAATTTTGAAAATTTATATTCAAATTTAATTAAAGGAATATTGATTTATTGAAATCAGATCCTTATTCATATTTTATTTATAAAATATATTATGACAACTGTGACATCATTAATTCCATGATCATGCCATTATTTATGCTTTGTAGATGCATTAATTAATTATGTCATCATTAGATGTAATTATGTCATGCGTGTGATATGTCATATTATCATTTATGTCATGTGTGTGATGTCATGTAGATAAAACATATCCATGAAAAGAAGATGAGACCTAAATACCATATGAAAAATATTAAAGCATACATCTTCCGTTAATTTGGTAAGAACCAGAGTTTAATTCCTTGTTTGAGTTGTTGGCCAAAGTCAAGCTGAACCTGAAATTAAATATGTTTGAACCATTGGAATACGATCTCGTGATTAATGAGCTAGTTTTAACTTGAAGTATTGATTTGTTGTGCCAAAGCCAAGGTCAATGTGGATAGAGGTGAAGTTCGGTGATATACATTTGATGCATACTTGTTAATGTGTTAACAACCCGATGTTTATGCAAATATCAATTAGTTGATAGCATAATGTGATAGTTACATATACGTGATATGTAATCGGTATACTAAATACCTACCATTAGAGCTAAGAATGATTTGTTGTAACAAAGTCAAGATTGTTCTTATCGATAGTGGATATCAGCCCACTTGGAGAAAATCTACAATCTCCCGAATTCAAAGTAAGGGGTCTTGAATTCGATAAATAAATGGGATTTTGTATTTATGTATAAATTATTTACCTTTACGAAATAAATCATCTCTCTCATATTTGCTCGATTATGTATTTCTAGTTTGTTAGAATAAAAATATTTTCTTTGCATATGTGCTCGACTATTAGAAACAAATAAACTGATCGGACCAAACTTCTTGGATTGGCTTCGAAACTTAAAAATTATTCTTAAGGCCAAGAAAGAAGAACTGGCTCCAAATGACTCATATTACCATTATGTACCATTATGGTAAGATGAGATATTGGAAAAGAAACGACAAGATTTATCTTAAATCCATGAAGAAGAGAAAGTCATCTGATGCCCTATCTCCTTCAGATATCTTCAAGATTAGATCTTATACTATTTCTTTAAACACTTAGGTATTGGATACCGGTGTATTTCACATATATGTAATGACATAAGTGGGCTAAAAATAGTAGACGATTAGATAATCAATTAACTTCTTACACGTGACATTGTCGCCTTGGCCATGTAAGCAAGATACGCATGTTCGAATTACACAAGTGTGAAATTCTGGAATCATTTGAATTGGATTCATTTGATACATGCAATTCATGCTTAAAAAGACAAGATCACTAAGTTACCTTTTAAGGTAAAAGGTGAATGAGAGAATAACATATTGAGCCTTATACATACTGATGTATGTGGACTCATATCAACTCATGCATGAGAAAGTTATAGTTACTTCATTACCTTCATCGATGATCATTCACAATTTGAGTATGTGTATCTATTGAGATACAAATCTAAGGCCTTTGAAAGGTTCAAAGAATTCAGACATGAAGTAGAGAAACTACTTGACAAAAGTATTAAAATACTTCGATTGAATCGATGTGGAGAATATTTAAGTCAAGAGTTTCAAGATTATCTTAGGAACAATGAGATATTGTCTCAAAGGACTCTGTCTTACACGCCATAATATAATGGCGTGTCAGAATGGCGAAATTGAACTTTGTTGGACATGGTTAGGTCGATGATAAATTATACAAGTATTCCCAAAGCTTTTGGGGATTATGCACTCGAGACCGCCATTTACTTGCTAAACAAAATCCTGACTTAGGCGGTCTCTACTATTCCATATAAGATATGAACTAATAAGAAACCTCGTTTATCTTATTTGAAGATATTGGGTTGTCCTTCTTATGTGAAGAGAACTATATCAGATAAGCTAGATGTTAACTTTGATATGAGTCTATTTATTTGTTACCCTAAAAAAACTAAGGGTTATTAATTCCATCATCCCTTCGAACAAAAAATATTTGTTTCAAGACATATTGCATTCCTAGAGAAAGAGTTTTCCTTGTAGGAAAACAATAGGAGTAAGGTTAAACTAAGAATAGTTTAAGTGATTCCAATAAACACAAAAGAGACGTCTAATTAAGACCCACAGCCTATTGCTCATAGGGATGAGATAATAACTGAACCTATTGATACACCACTACTTCGTAAACCTAGTATGACACGTTCAATTCCTGAGAAATATAGATTTCTCATAAGTGAATGAAGAGACGTGTTACTCATTGAGGATGAAGAGCCTACTAGTTGTAAAGATGTTCTGAAAAGTTCAGAAAGAGAATCATGATTGAAAGTCATGAAATCGAAAATGAATTCTATGTACGAAAACCAAGTTTGAAACTTGGTAGACCCACCTAAAGGCATTACACCTATAGGGTTTAAGTGAGTTTTCAAGAAGAAAACCGACCTACATGGATGATAATTTAATTACCCACAAAGCAAGATTGATGGAGAAAGACTATCGTTGAAATATAATATTGACTATAATGAAACCTTCTCATCGGTAGTCTTGCTTAAATCCATTCGGACACTCCTGGTCATATCAGCTCACTACAATTATGGGATATGACAAATGGATGTGAAAATATTTTTTCTTAGAGGGAACCTATTCGATGATGTATATTTGATACAACTCGAGGTTTCACATCTATTGACAAAATAAAGTATACAAACTTTAACGGTCCATATATAGACTACAACAAGCATCTTAGAGTTGGAATATCTGTTTTGATGAAGTAATCAAAATATTTGATTTCTCACAAAATCCAGATAAGCCCTACATGTATATGAAGGTTAGTGGGAGCACGGTCGTGTTCCTAGTATTATATGTTTATGACATATTACTTATAAGAAACGATGTGCCCGTTTTAAAGTTAGTTAAAGTTTAGTTGTCCAAACCATTCTCAATGAAAAGACATGAGAGAAACAACCTATATCCTTTCAATTAAGATCTATAGCGATAAATCGAAAAGGTTGCTTAGTCTTTCACAATCTACATACATTGATAAAGTGCTAAAACAGTTTAGCATAGAATAATCCTAGAAAGGTTATATTCCCATGAGACATGGATTCACCTTTCGAAGTCTATGTGCTTGAGCACACGAGATGAGAGGATCCACATGAGTCAGATCTCATATGCGTCAACTATAGGATCAATCATATATGCGATGTTATGTATGAGGCCTGGAATATTGTACACTCTGAGTGTCATGAGCATATATCAATCGGATCTAACAATGGATCAATGGGTGACTATCAAGGCAATCCTTTAGTGTAGGAAATGGGAACGTGGGATACCCACGTTCTATCCCACGTTCCCCACTCATCTTAGGGACAAAATGTCCCTAATACCCTTGAGATTTATTTCCTTTATAAGGGGAGCACTCAAAGAAAAAAAAAGTGTGATGAAATAGGTTTTCATCAAGAGAGAAACATTCAGAACGTCGGGATTTGGTTCATGAATTTTTCATGAAGGTTCCTCGCGTGATCTTCTCGCTAACGGCAAGTTTTTCCTTCCTCTCCGATTCCTCCACTGCAACAAGGTATAATTTGTTTCGTACAAGTTTATTACAATTCCTACAATGGTATCAGAGCAGTAGGTTTATACCGAGTTGTCATTTATCGTCGTTGATCACGCCGCAACAAGTCACGGAGGTGACTGAACGGTTGGAGATTTATCCGGAAACATAGTTTTCCTATGCTCCTGTGGTTGATGGTTTTTATCGCATCAATGGAATGTCGGCGACTGTGTCGCGGCAAAGGGATGCTGGAAACTCTGTCACAACAGAGGGACGCTAGTTTTTTTCTTCTTTTCGTGTCACTGTACAAGGACGTCGACAATAGAATCATGGAAGAGCCTTGTCTCTCTCCATCGTCAAACTGTCGCAGGCGCTGTTGGTGATCGGCTTCTGTGGTCGAAAAGGACCGACGACCGCTTTGGTAGGCGGGCAATTGGCTGTCATGGTCGGTGACTGCGTCTATCACGGTTGAGGCGACGTGCGACATGCAGATCATGCAAGAAAAAAAACTGCAAAAGAGAGAAAACAATCGATAAAAAAAAGGAATCGATTGAAAGGAAAAGATCGTGTTTTTCATTATTATAAATAATTTTTGATTTTATTAAATCAAAAAGTACATAAAAGAACAAAAGATCAGTTTCGTTTCTATTTTTTTTTAAAACAAAAAGAAAATAAAAAAAAATCGTGTTTTTTTTTTGTTTCTGTTAAAGTAAAAACAGAATAAAAAAATATTTTATTTTTCTAATGGGCTTGGGCCGAATTCTATCATGGGTTTTTTTTTAATTAATGGATTCGGTTTACTTGAACTGGGCCGGATTTGGTTCAAACTATTGGTTGGTTTAACCAAATCAGAATGGACCATTCAAACCCAAGTCTGGTTTAAAATCATTAGTTGGTTTAACTAGACTAGTTTGGTCCAAATCTAAATCGGTCTTATTTGAAAGTGGTTTGTTTAATCATACAAATATGAGTCAATCAAACCTGATTGAATTCAATTAACACTGGTTTGATTAAAATGGCCTGGGCTAATTTTTATTTGGTCGATTTTTTTAGATTTGATTAAATGAGTCAGATTTATTCAAATAGGCCAGATTTGATCAATTGGGCCAGATTGACTTATGAGTCAGAATTAATTAAATGAGCTTAGGTTCAACAATAATAATAGAAATCTGTGTCCAATTAGATTAGTTCTAACAAGGACAATAGACCTAGCTAATGCTCATGACTTGGTTTTTATAATCGACTGGTCCAATGTGTCGGTCAACTGAAGCTCATCAAATAAAGAAAATATGTTTTTCTTATTTACTTATTTTATACTGTGTATTGGTTCAAGCATATGTGTGAATTGGATTTAATCGGTTCTGTTACTGGTTTGTCAGTTTTGTATTGACACTATTATTTTTCAATTCTAGATGACATGGATGATATACATGACGACTCGTCGCGATGTGCGATAAAATGAGCTGAGGGAGGTGATACAGGAAATTGAGTACGACACCCAGTTTACGGACTCAAAAGACACATTGAAAGGCTAGATCGGTTATTCTGGAAGCTAGAGATGCAGGATTTTCCCATCCTAGACAACTATCGAATTTGGGCTTTGGTACGGTCACTGCCAACAGGTCTCAGTGAAGCTGCACACCGTGTGTGGGGGCACTATTTATGGCGCATCACATATGCTAAGTTGTGCATAGAGCTACTTCACCACGTGGATCAGGAGGATCCAGAAGTGGATTCAATAGGGTCCAATACTGCCCTGGCTGAGCTTAGCAAGATGAAAGAGATTGTGTTAAACACTACACTAGTGTTTGTCATGGTGGGAGTGGTGTTTGCTTATTTACTTTTTGAGAGTCTTGTTGTTGTTACTGTCATTGTGTATGAACAGTTTTAGCCCGTTTAGTTTCTTAGAGTCATGTGATTGATACTGTCGCTATGTACAAACAGTATTATTTTATGTTATGTGTTAACAAACCAGAAAAAATTTCTCAGTTAAATGATTAGTTCATTTTATTTAACTTAAACGATTAGTTTATTTATTTTATTTAATGATAAGTCCATGTGATGATATGTTCATTTAAATGATTAGTTCATTTGATGGGATGTGTGTAATATAATTGACTAATGTTGGTTAGATTGGATCATATGAATGATGAGTGGTAACATAGTTACCACTTGATTTTATAAACCAATTCAAATTTATATTGAGTTAATTATAAGTTACATATATATAAATTACATTGAATATCTAAATAATTTGTTTATTTATGATAAATCATGGTTATCAAGAACATCATAACTGAACTTAATAAGGGAGACAAATTAAATGGAGATAACTACAAAATGTGGCACCTCAAGATACAATATGTTCTTGAGGAACAAGAAGTTCTAGAGGCTGTAAATCAGTTTATGGAAGAATTTACTGATGGTTCTACAGCTCAGCACAAATGTGATCTTGATGCCTATAAGGCATGGAAGAAAAAGGACTCCACTACTAAGGGGATATTGATTAGTTCAATGGTAGACGATCTAATATTTGAATATGAGCTATTACCATCAGCTCATGCAGTCTGGGTTGCCCTAAGAGAGAAATACAGTGGAGTTAGCTTGAGCAAGCTTTGTCAGCTAACAATTAAGTTTGACAGCTGCAAGAAGCACCCGAATGTCTCCATGACCCATCATCTGAGGAAAATGACGAATATGATTCAGAAGCTAAAGATTGCTGGTCATGAGTTGACTGATGAACAACAGGTTCAAGCAATAATCCGTTCCCTTCCTGATTCTTGGGAGACAATGAAATAAAATCTAACACACAGTGAAAGTATCAAGACTTTCATCGATGTCTCACGCAATATTGAACTTGAGGCGGAGAGAATTGAATCAGCAAGGATTTCTAGACAAGCTTTTGTAGCTAAAAATTCTGTTAGAGCATCTGGATCTAAGAATAAGAAAAGATGGTTTAAGAAAGGAAAGAAAAAGGAAAAAGAAGCTAGTGTTGTTGTTGGGCAAGGCCCAATCAAGAATAATTTCAAAGAAAAGAAGAATAGACAGAAACCTAAAAGCAAGCTGACTTGCTATAACTGTGGCAAGAAGGGTCACTTTGCTCAGGATTATACTGAGCCGAAAAAGGTAGATCCATATTTATCTTATTTTCATGAACATAGTGTTGCTAGTTCAGTACTGTTAGCTGATTCTTATCCTTTGTGGATTATAGATTTATGAGCAACGAACCATGTAGCTCGTGATCAAGCTACATACGTGGAGTACCGTCGGGTACCAGCTGGCAACAAATGGATATATGTGGGAAATAATGCAAGAATTGAAGTCAAAGGAGTTGACACCTGCAAACTCAACGTACGTGGTGGATGTACCTTGCTTCTACATGATGTCCTACATACTCCTAAGATTCGACGGAATCTGGTTTTCATTACTAGTCTTCTTGATTTAGGTTATTGTATAAACTTTCACAGTCGTTGTGTGAAATTTAAAATTAACTATGTGTTAATTGAATATCGTTATATATCAAATGATTTTATGGTTCTTGATGTAGAACCAGACATTAATTATGGTATTAATGGTTATTTTTCAAACATTGCTCTTGCTAGTGAGGCAGAAATTAACGATGAAATTTGGCATGCTAGACTGGGACATATAGGTCAAGATCGAATGAATAGATTAGCTAAAGAGGGTTTGCTTGACACTCATGCTAAGGTTAACTTGTCTATATGTGAGCATTGTCTTGTTGGAAAAGCAACAAGGAAACCATTTAGTAAAGCTATAAGAGCTAAATCACCATTGCAATTAATTCATTCGGATATTTGTGGTCCAATGAATGTGAAGGCTAGACATGGAGGTTCCTATTTCATTACA
>JBBUKS010000008.1:10340498-10356361 GCA_038050645.1 Hedychium gardnerianum | reverse complement strand
AGCATCTGGAATGACCCAAACTCAGCCATGCGTGTAGCGAAGATGACACACTCCGATTGGCTAACATAAGTCATCATCTAGGCTCCCGGAAAGGATGCATGTGCTCAGAGATGGATAAGTCTCAATCAAATAGAGCTTCGACTAGATGGCATCATGTCAGCAATCTAAGCACCTGGAAGGGATCTAGGCGTCCGGAAGGGATCTAGGCGCTCAGAGGTGGATAAATTGTGACGGAAGCGGATCAAATAAGGCCTAGCTGGGTGCCCGGAAGGAAATTTAGATGCCCTGATAGGTCAATAAAAGAAGCTTTTGACCAACAGCTCAGGATCAATCTTCATACTCTCGTGTTACTCCAAAAACTCCGTTACAACGCCGAAACGTTATTCCGACACAAACGGTCAAGCTTCTACTCTGTTGTGTTGTCGGTATTACTATTGTACTTTTTATTGTCAATTCTTTCATGTTCGGATTTTTGTATACTTATCAAACCTTTGCTTCCGAATCGGTGTTCGGAGGAAAAGGTTTTTAGTGAATTGTCCATCGGAAGCGATCAACAATTGTGAACCTTGGACTAGCAATCGTCGAGCTGTGAACCAAGTAAAAAGAAATAGTGTTAGCATTGTGCTTATATTTATTTTCATTTCCGTTGCTATCTCTCGAGTTTTCAAAAAATGTGAAAAAGCGAAATATGTTATTCACCCCCCTCTAGTATATTTTCTCGATCCTATAATAAATATAATATGTCTAAGTTTAATAGTAAGTTTGTGTCAAAATCATATAAAATTATCTATATTTCAAAAACTTATAACATGTTTTTTAAATTATGGAATTAAAGTTTGAGAGTATGATGAGACTCAGAAAGCTCTAAGAGTCATTAGTCATAATTTATGTTGATTTTGATGGTCCAAGATCATCAGTATGATTTGGTCAAAATGATCAAACTTACTAATGATCGTACAATGTCCAAATTTAAAATTTTAAGATATGATCAAAGTCAAGAAAGTTTCAAGAATATATTATTGTTATTAAGTGAATATGATATGTCTAAATCCAACAGTGAATTTGTGCCAAATTTATTTAAAATTATATAAATTTAAAAAATTTAAAATAACCTAAATTTTGATCAAAACTCATTGATGACCTTAAATTTATCATATTCGATCCAAATTAAAATCATTATATTATTTAGACTCTCCAAATTGTACTCTTCAATTTTGATTCTACTCTATATTTAATTTGTTTTGAGGTTTTAATAAAAATAATTTTTTTAAGAAAAAGAAATACTTTCAAAATCTTATAAAATTTATTCATTTCTTAAGATGGATGATTTGATAAATATAAAATATGATGCATGATGATTTTGATACCATGTTAGGAATCGACGGCTTCCTTTCTATCACTTGTATTCTAAACAAAATCACAACCATTGATTTGCTTGTGATATTTCTACGCGATCTGACAAAAGGACCATGACAAATGGCTCTTTCCCATTGGTTGTATCGTATTTTGAATTATGTTTATCCATTGGAGCGGCTTCACCATCACTCCGTCGCCATGCGATGCGAGCAGCTCTGGAAATCGGCACAGGAATCGAGCGGAAGGCGACTCCCAGGCGAAGCGCAGAGGAATTCTGATTCCTAAACCTCTCAGATTTTTGAATCTTCGTGGAGGAATCGGTGTTCCTTTGGTTTCTTCAGCAAAAGCTGAGTTTTTTCTTGTCACTGGTTTGGTTTTCTTCTTCTAGTTCTATCCACGGAGACGAGTCTCAGATTGTGATTTTTGCGATGGTTTTCTTTTCTCAAAGGATCCCGTTTTTCTAGGGTTTGAGACTCTTCCGATCTAGTTTCTCGATCCTTTCTTCTCCTTGAGTTTTCCAAAATCAGTGAAAAATCAGCATCACATTGTTTTTTTTGTAGTCTATTTCTAGGGTTTGATTTTAGAAAGAAAGATGCGATCATTAACTAGTTTGATCATTGGTTTGAGCTCGGTGTCGATTTTCCTCTTCGTTGCTCTGGTTGCAACAATCTACTTGTTCTGGAGGAAGAAGAGAATCAATGCAGACATCGATGAAAACTTCAGCATCCCTCTCAAAAAGCTTCAGTATCCCTTCTGTTGGACCTGGAAAAGTCCATCACTCATGGCTATTCACCAGCAAGAGAGGTCTACTCCAGTGGATTTAGCTGCCCAATCTGACCAACTTCACTTAAACCTTAGCAAAGACACCATAGAGGCAGAGCTCCTGAGGCTCTACAGCTTCGCAGGCCCTCCGAGGCTTCTCTTCACCATCAAAGAGGAGACAAAGGAGGACCTGGAGTCTGAGGATGGCAGGTGTGCAGGAAAGACCCTAAATGATCTGTTCAACTCCTCTGATCACACCCCATTGTCCACTTCCCCCTCGGCGAGTCCCTGCACAAGAAATGGATTCAATTTCAACCGGGAAGACGACTTCGCCAGGATATGGTCCTCGCCGCCGCCCAAATTCAAGTTCTTGAAGCATGCCGAGCTTAAATTTTACAGTAAGTTGCTGATGGAAGAGGCAGGAAAGGCTGATGCAAATGCCGAGATGGTTAACAACTTGGAAAAGCAAGAAGGTGATGGATCTAACTTCATCGGCATAGTGATCGGGAAGATCGGAGATGGAGAGAAGCATCAACATTCAAGTTCCTCACAGGTGATGCCACTGTCTTCTTCTCCTATATCATTCAAATAAGCTTGCTTGTTTCTTTCTTGGTTAATTTGAGGTTAAACCAACATTCATGTGCCTATTTTCTCTTCGAATTAATTAGATTTTTGGTTCAATGCTTGGTAAAATCAACATGGAAAACTACTGTTTTTGAACCATAAGGAGGCAAAAAGTAGCACTGACTTCTTGTAGTGTGCCATAATCAATTCATTCATTTAAGTGTTCTTGAAAAGGTCATCTGTTGGATAGAAGTTCCAGAATTTTTACTGAAGTTCTTAAGGTAAAGCTAAGTTTCTTACCATGTTCAGCTAGAATTTGTCATTACATTTTATCTTATTAATTAAAAGCGGTTCTCGGTAGAATACAGAGTACAAGGCACTAGAATGATTATGAATGTTATCAGACAAAGGGGAAAACTGCTTAAATTCTGTGAAGATCTCAGAATAATGAGAAACTACAATTTTCCCGTAGAATATGTAGCTGTAAAATATAAGAGCCAAGAACATGCTTACTATTGCAAGCTAGGCCGAAAGAAGGGCAAATATCAAAAGGCACTCTTAATTATCAGAATAAACAGCTTTAAAAAAAAAAATCAGAACAATATCTCAACGTATTTCTCGTCTCAAAATATAATTATTCCAAAGTTGATTTAACAACTATGAAGTAGCTGCTATAACATATTAAAATAAATCGAATCTATTTGATAAAAAAAATACTATAGATAGAGCACTTTTATAAAAAAAAAAAAAAATACCCATTTGGTCTATATTGCTTAAACTGATCAAAATCATTTAAGAAAGTCAAAAACATCATAAAATTATTATATAATTGGCTGCTTCAATTGTAATTGGATTGGCTGCTACAATAGTTGTTGCAACCATTGAGTGGCTGCTATAATAATTTTATGATGATTTTGATTTTTTTTCTTAAATAATTTTGATTAAATTTAAATAATATTAATCAAGTTGATAAATAATTTTTTATATAAAAGTACTCTATAAAGTATTTAATTTTAATAATTAGGGACATCCTTTTAATTTTTGCCCCTAAGGAAATCATATCTAAATTGATGAGTTCCTTTCGAATGAATTATTTTTGACTGTCATATTGTTGCAAGATTCTTTTGTGTGATTTTTCCAGGCTGCAGCAAGATATGGCAATTCCAGCAAGAGCAATTCACTGTTGTGGAATAAGTGCTTTTTTGTAGGGTTCTTTTAGGTCCACTTTGATGTGAAGGGTGTTCCATGATGCATGTTGGTGTCTTTGCTTGACAGTTCACCAGAAGAAGAGCATGATCAAGGAGACAAGAAACATGCCTTCCTGGCCTTCATTTAGTTGTAGATTTTGAACTTGGTCGTTGGAGATATTGTTGGAAATACAAGGGAATAGTCTGAATTGAAATTACAAGTCGAAATCAGATTTATTCGTCAAGATGATCTCAAGCTATTAGGCTGAGCTAGTTAAGCCAAGCTATTGGGTTGTTCCAGCTGTCTAGTATTCGAGCTGATCACGTAACTAGGGACGTTGATGGCCGAATGGCGAGTGCTCCCGAGTGGGACGCCGAGTGCTCTCAAGTAGTTAGATTCGTCTTATTTCTCAGCAGGAGTGAATCCAGGATTTTATATTTGGAGAGAATGGGTTTAGGTTTGCAGAAGCATCATCGTAGGATAGCGTGATCAGTCTGTCGACGACCAATAGCCCAAATTCTTCCTCCACCTTTGGGGGGTCGTGATCCCCTAGTCCTATAGTAGATCTGTCATGTCTAGCACGTTCGATCTACTTCATTTACTTTGCTTGAGTGGTACACCATGGCAATCCAACTCGCTTAATCCACTTGACATATTCAACACTCAATTTGTACAGCCAACCTAACTCACCTAGCCTACTCATACTCTCTTAGTCAGTTTGTCTAGTCGTTCAACTTGTTTGATCTTCCTGGCTAGTAATCTTAATTGATTTGTTCAAGTAGCTTTATCAATGTTAACCTATCACATATTTTCAAAACTGAAGCTATTAAAAAAGAGACTAATTTTATATCTATATATTGGATTATTGTACTAGTTTCAACACTTCTAGTTCATCCGATATATCTAGTCGGGTAGTCTTGCTTAATCTATTCATCTTATTTGTCTATTTTATATTTAAAATACTAAAAATATAATATTATATCTATTATAGGTGAAACAATATTAGATGAAATAAAATTAGTGATAGTTCTAATCATTTCACCTTCAATTTAACATTTAAATTTTGCGATTTCACCTTCAATTTATTATCATTTTCATATATTTATTATCCTTTTTGTTTGTCACAATAATAATAACTATTAATTTTATTGGAGTAAAGTTAAACCGTCATCTTAACGATCCTTCCAAACAGCTTTATATTCTTTGAAAATGAATAAATTATGAGGCATTTATCTTAGCACAGTGATCTTTTATATGGAAAAATCAAACATCTAATGAAACATTTTGTACTTGCTAAAATTGATCTCAAAATTATTAACTTTATAAACAATAATAGAGAGGCAAATTAATGACACTTTAAAAGTTTCATAGTGCTTTATGTGAAGGTCTCATTCATAACCCTAGAATTTAAGCAAATCTAAAGAGATTTGATCTCCTTGTAAATTACTTAATCATCAAGATTAATTTCCTTTAAATTTACTCAAATCTAGTAAGAGTAACAAAAACCTTTGATTTTTTTAAACAAATCTCCACCCTTATGGCCAAAGATCTAATACTTTTTCTTTAGGATAATCCTATACATTTTAGAAGGAGATAAATCATAAGGATTTATTCAACCTTAGTCGAGTGATATTCCTAGATAGGGGGTATGAGATAATTTAAAATAATATTTGCACATGTTAAGAATTGAATCATGTATCTTTGATGATAAATTTTATCCGAGTATCAACTCAGCTACATCAATGGGGACGTCGATCGAATCACACTTAGTGATGGTTGAGAATGACAATGATGATAACAACTATGAAGAAGAAGACAGGCACTAACTAGTTAATTTGCATTTCACACTTTTAATGAGTTTGTAGTATTTATTTATTTATTTATTTTGATTTAATTGGATCCTAAATAATCTTTTTGATGGAGACGTTTAATGTTCATGTCTGGTGGGATTAGAATATTTCTCCACGCATTGCATGAGAAAGCTAATGGAATTATTAAACTAACACTACTAATTAAATTAGTAATTACCAAACTAAGACTACTAATTAAATGAGCAATTAAATTCCACACATGAGAAATGAAAAGTCCAAAAGCAAAATGAACTTTTAATTCAGTTTTAGAGTTTTTCTAATAGAAAATAGATTATTTTTTATTATTTAAAATAGGGTCTTTTATAATTAATTTGATGTTATTATTTTCATTATTTTGTTAACCATGGTATTATATGGCACAAGCATTAAAAAAGTGAGAAAAAGATATTTAAAAAGACACTTTATTCTAATATCTTTTGTGAGAAATAAAGAGAGATTTTTTTTCCTTCTTCGTGCGTGTTACACGTGCACTAACTTAAATTTTATTTATTTATTTTGGCAATAAAAATGGAATATGTGTTGACTAGAAGACTTAATATTAGACTTGCTATCACTTTCTATTCTAAATTGGTCTTCCATATAAATAATTTGCCTTTCCATTACTAGCAGTGCTCCTTCCATCCATGAAAACACAAAATTCTTGTAGGCTAAAAAATTATATATGTGAAACGCTCCCTCCATTTTATATATATTATATATAACCCTTACTAAAACATCAAAAGGATATATATTTTTTTAATGTTTATTATCATTAAAAGAGCATGGTGAAAAAATATTAAAAGATGCTCCATTCTATTTTTTTTTAATCTAACTTTTTGGTAAAAATTACTTTAACCTGGGTCAAAAGTATTTTAATGTCGATCAAAATTACTCGGTATTGGTCAAATCTTGTCAGTGTTGATCAATATTATTAGAATCCCAAATGGCTGAGGGGAGATCTGGAATCTCAACTGGTATGTATAATAATTTTAATTTTTGATCCAGTAAATTTAAGTTAGACCTTGTTATGTTTTAGATACGTGTGTCTAAGTATAAAACAGAGACTTAGGAGAATACAATAAATATTGGATGACTCAAGATCCAATAGAGTATATCAATGGTGTAGTCATGTGGGGACGGGGTGTGACCTCCCCCTAAGATTTAAAAAAAAAAATTAATATCAAATCCTCACTATCACTTTGATCGATCAATTCACTATAAAAACTAAAATTGATCACATATTTAGAAAGTCACCTAAGTTATCCATCGAGGAAATATCACAATTTGGAATGTTAAAATAAAATAATAAACGAATGAATTAAATCATAGAACAAGAAGTAAAGATGCTAAATTAAAATTGGATCGGATTCAAACTAAATCCATTGAGTAAACGTGGAGATAAAGATTACGCAGGTTCAAATCAGGATTGATTTGGAGTTGATTTGACAAAATTATGACTGAACCAAATTTAAGGTTTAAACGGATTCGATCGATTTAAAATGAGTTAGGATATTTTTGAAAAACATTCTCTTTCCTCTTTTTTTCTCCCTTTTATCCTTGTACACGTAGTAGCCCCTTCATGTCTTACACCACCGTGTCTTCGTTCATCCCTCTCGTTTATTTTTCCTCTCCCCTTCTTTCTCATTTTCTTCTTTTCTTTTTCTTTTCCCATGATAATAAATGTGTAGTTTTTTCTCCTCCTCTTCTTAAGCATAGGATATCTCCTTTCTCTTCTCCAGCAAGCAAGAAACACAACATCAACTCCTGCTCTCTTCCAGCAACAAAAGTATCTCTCGCATCTTCTTCCTCTTATTGTATTTTCTAAGATTTTATTGGCACCACAAGAATAATTCTATTTTGCCTTGTCTTATTCTTTTTTTGTCGTTGTCGAGCTCAAAAGATAAAGCTCTCCTTTTTTTGCTTCTTCTTTCTATCTTCTCTTCTCTTCTCTGTTTTTCTCAAAAGCAACCGTCTTCCTTTTAGTTTTTCCAGGGAATAGCTCTTTTCCCCTTTGTCCAACCACAACAACAATAAAAGGAGTAAGTTGTTTCTTTCTTTTTTCATGTTTCATTAATTGAAGGAGAATTATAAAATATAAATTTTAATTTATTAGGTTGCTAGTTAGGATGGTTATTTAGATCGGAAAGGAGATCTCCAGGAATGCTAAGTATTACGAGGAAGTGAAATCACAAATGATTCTTCGACTTTGAGTCATAGATAAATTTCATTGATCGACGGATTGTTATTTTAACTAGAACCAAGGGCTAAGGTCGAAATTTTCAAATTTAAACTCATTTTCAGCTCCTTAAATTCAAAATTTAAGCTTTTGGATTGTGAAAATTAACCTACACTAATGTTTGAAATTTTCAAAAAAAAATAACTTATACTTTTTAAGTATTTTTGAGTTTTTAGAATTAGATAATTGATTTTGTGTTGTATTAATTTTTTAAATTTATTGAATTCGCCCCTAGTTGAAAATCCTAACTATGCCACTAGGTAGTATAAGACATTCGAGAGATCAAAAAGAACAAAGAGTATCGGAGACAACAAGACTTGGAGTAGAAGACGCAAGTGAATGAGAAGAATGACACGGAAAGAGAGTCAGCAAGCTTGATGTATCTAAGGTAAGAAGAGTTTGATGGAAGAGTATTTCGATGGAACAAGAAGGACGCATGGTGAATGAGCCGGAAGGACTCGATGCATTTGAGGGACGAGAAGTTAGAATAAAGTCTGCGCAAGGTAAATTGAGTTAAGTGAACTGTTCTCGGGATGAGGGTAGAAACTCAACTTAGGCGGACTAAGTTGTAGTGGATTAAGTCAGAGTCGAGAGATCAGAATAAGGTTCAGAGCGAAAAGGGTCTAGGTGACCCTATACCTTATATACTTATCCTTTGAACAAGTCTAAGATCCGAATGGTTCGGGTGGTATGGGCCACTAGATGGACCTCCGAGCAACTAGAAGCACACATGGAGCACAGGACCTAATTGGTTAGAGATTTGGATTGACCACGTGTTCAAGCAATTGGAAGGATGTCACATCAGCCAAATCGGATAAAATGAGACTTGTTCATGGATGAGGTCGATGGCTGAACAATAACATTTGGGTGACTAGAAGGGCTTCCGGTCGATCGAAATAGTGTCATAATAGCACAACGGTCAGATCAAAGTGAAGATTATATAAAGAGTTATGGAGTTTGAAGACAAAGAACCACACTCGAAATTGCAAAAGCCTTACTCTACTTGTAGTTTCGATCATCCGTTGTATAAGAGTTTCTTCACCAATGACATTTTACCCAAAAAGGGAAAGCCAGGGGATGAGGTTGTGCATAGGTCTTGGAATAGCAAATTTTAAGAGATTGTGAATTCTCTCATTGTGCATGATTTTTATTTTAATATATGTGTGTTGTCTTTCTAAGTAATTAGCAAGCGATAGACTATTTTTTAATGATAAATATGTTATTCACTCCCTACCCTTTAACGATCCTCAGTGTCCAAGACACTATATATGACACTATGTATGATAAACATAAGGCTTCTTTTGCTATAAACAAAATAAAAGGATCTTTTTTAATTTTTTAATTTTTCTTTTAAATTTTCCTCTTCTTCCTCTTCACATGAAGAACCACCAAAAAGTTGAGAAGAGAAGTGAAGATGAGTTTTTCCTCTTTCCCAGTGGATCTTGATCCACCCAACTGGAACCAGGTGATCATCCTTTTTCTTCTTTATTTCAATTCCTCAAACTTTAAAGCGAGATCATAATATTCAACGTTGCCTCAGCTGCCAGCTGCTGCCGGAGCCGCCGGCGGCGGCGAGGCTGGCCTTGCTTCTGCACAGGCGCCAGGAGTTGCCGCCTCTGGGCCTACTATCTCGACAGCGGAACGCTCCCGACTGGGGAAGGTCCCGCCGCAACAGCAGCTGCCAGCTGCTGCCGGAGCCGCCGGCGGTGGCGAGGCTGGCCTTGCTTCTGCACAGGCGCCAGGAGTTGCCGCCGCTGGGCCTACTATCTCAACGGCTGAACGCGCCCGACTAGGGAAGGTCCCGCCGCCAGAGCAGGCGCTCCGGTGCCCGCGGTGCGGCTCCACCAACACCAAGTTCTGCTACTTCAACAACTATTCCCACTCGCAGCCGCGCCACTTCTGCAAGACCTGCCGCCGCTACTGGACCCGCGGCGGCATCCTCCGCAGCGTCCCTGTCGGCGGGGCTTGCCGCCGCCGCCGCAACAGCAGCGCCAAGTCCTCCTCCGCCTTGTCCAAGCCGAGCAATCTTGCTCCGAGTTCCAGAGGAATAATTCCGACGATAAACGCAGCTGCCGCTGCCGCAGGGCGTCAGATAGAGCAGTGGAACCTGCCACAGATCCAGCACCTCCCTTTCTTGGAGCCGGCGGCGCAACGACCGGCCACGACGTTGCCTCATTTCCAAGCCGCCGTGAACTTCCAGCCGGTGAAAATGGAGGATCACGCATCTCATTTAGGGTTCATCTTGCCGATACAATATTCAGCTCCTCCCGGAAACTATCCCCAGCACTACTGGAGCAGCAGCAACGACATCAAAGATGGCGGCGGCAGCAGCGATGGTTGGGCGACGACGGCCGATCTCTATGTTTTGGACTCGTCATCCATCTCAGGCTACAACAACAATTATTCATGATCCTCTTGCATGCAGTTCCTTTTCCTGGTTCGCCGGAAAGCTGACCTTTAAGATAGGGATTTCAACCTTGTTCTCGTATTATTCTCCTTTCCTTAGTGTTTTATCACTGTATCACTTCTGTGCGATTGAAAAAATATATATATTTGCATTAACTCGTGATGAAGTATTATTATAATCTAAGAAGTATTTTTAGCAACTATGTATTACTGTTCTTATTGTTGGAAAACTTAATGAAAAAATAGGTGAAAATGTACTCCAATATATGTTTAGGAGTTAATTATAATTATCTCTACGAGATACCTAGTTAATTAGTGAGTGATAAATTTATTATAATTAAACAGAAATTAATTTTTGACGGGTACATGTATTTGGAAAAAAAAACTTCTCCAAACCCGTAGTCATTTAACGATCGGTTATAAACTGACCCCGTGATTTACGTCCCTTCATATAACTTACAGATAAATTGTGAGGGATACTTGGGGTGAACATAATTACTTTTTGCTACAACAATAAATGAGCATCATTTTATTGTTAAAATCATTATAAAAAGGTAAAAAAAAATAATGATTTTAGAATAAAATTGTTGCCTTTTGAGTGTTGTTGAATAAGAATTTTCTTGTAGTATGTAATCACCTTTTGCTACAAATGAGTGAATCACAATTTATGATATTGTGAATACATATGGGTGAGAAGTTCTCTCTCACACGTGCCCTCGTAGGAGTGCAAATCCAAAATACATATTGTACTAAATCTAGTTACTCGTATGTGAACATGATCTACGTGCATCAAATGTTGGACCAATAGAAGTAAAGATGGCCCAAGTGGATCAGCCAATATTATATCACTCATATAACCTTTTCCTTTTTTTGGAGGGGAAAGGTAAATATATATAGATGTCTCAAGAAAATACAATCAAGAGCATACAATCACTTACTCACTCAATCAATCATCGGAAGTCCACAAATCGATAGACATGTATTTGTAGCTTGTGGAACATCCTATCAATATCAGATACAAATCCCTCAAAACGACATATATTATGAGTTTCCTACAAAACATAAATCATGCAAAAAAATAGCGAGGTGTCTCGCCTTCATGATATGGCTGCCTCCTTTGTAGTGCTACCGAAAAATTTGGAAGAGCTCATCACTTGTTCGAATCTCAAAACTGATATCTAACCATTGCTTCACCTTGCTCCATAAAGCCTGGGTGATAGGGTATTCAAAGAAGATGTGTGCATTTGATTTTTCCTGCTGCCGGCACAAAGCACAACCTTTATATGATTCATACGGCAATTTGTTCGTTGTCCGTAGCCTCCCATGCGCAAGCAACCAAACATAAAAATAGTGTTTGGGCATGATCCCCGGCCTCCATACCGTCAATGTCCATGTTACCTTAGGCCCCCTTGGCTTGAAGAAGCCATTTGCGTTGGCTACCTCATTTTTCTTTGCTGCGAACCATTCCAGCAGTGTCATGTTTGTTTCTCCTTGTCCATATAACCTCTGAACCAACTGATCACGGATGTCCACAAGTCGCTTAATCAAAGGGGAGTCTGAGGCCTTTACCCTTCATTGCCAAAAATCAGCTCCCTTGAGTTAATGATGATGAATCCATCTTACCCAAAGTGAGTATGTTTTGGATTGAATGTGCCAAAGTGTCCTACTTAATAGGGCATTGTTCTATGCTTGGAGATCCCGGAGTCCATATCCTCCTTGTTTAGGAAGACAAATCTTAGCCCAAGATATGGGGGGATGCTTGGAAGACCAAACAAACATTCGACATATATTATAGATTTTCTCAATCACTCCACTCGATATAGGAAGAGCAGAGAGCCAATAACACTCAACCTCTTGAAGTACCGACCGAACCAACTCCAAGCGCCCCACATAGGATAATGTATGTTTCGGCCAAGCACTTATCTTTTTTACTATTGCATCAAGTAGAGCCCCATAATTAATCATCCGCAATTTCTCCACCACAAGAGGAATACTCAAATACCGAAAAGAAAAATTGCCTTCTTGAAACCGAGTAATATGAAGTAGCTAAGCCTTCATGTTGTCCTCCACTCCTGTCATATACATATTAGACTTTAAAGGATTAGCCTTCAACCCGGCTTCATCTCCAAACTGCCTCAAAAAACCATCTATTACTAATATTAAGGTTATGTCTACCCATGCAAACATCAACAAGTCATCGGCATACGCAAGATGTATAATCTCAGTTTCTTTACACATAGGATGAAAATGAAATGAGGGAAACAAGGAAGCTACCTTAATCCTTCTCGACAATACCTAAAGACACAATCCAAACAATAGAGGTGATAGAGGGTCACCTTGCCTTAAGCCTCGCCTCTCACTGAAAAATCCATGAAGCTCACCATTTAGGGAAACAGAATAGAAAATCATGGTGACACACTCCCTAATCCAATCCTGAAATTGTTGGGGAAAACCAAAACCAATAAGTGCCAACATGAGAAAGTTCCAATCCACCGTATCAAACACCTTCTTTAAATCCACCTTAATTATACATTTTGGCGAGATTCTTTTGCGAGCATACTTCCGAAGCAATTCTTGTGCAAGGTTGATATTGTCTCCAATAGAACGCCCTTGCACGAATGCTACTTGTGTCGGATCCAGCAAGCTGCCCAAAACTGTAGCTAATCAATCGGCCAAGACTTTGGCTATCACCTTATAGAAAATATTGCAGCAAGAGATCGGTCGATAATCCGCTACCCTCTGAGCATGATCCAGCTTGGGAACTAAAGCAATCAATGAGTGATTCAATTCTTTAGGAAATTTCTCTGATTGAAAGAATTCCTGAACCGCTGCAAGAACATCCATCCCCGTTGTGTCCCATGTAGATGTGAAGAACTTAGCACCATATGTTGGTGAATGATGAATTATACGATTGAACTTGCGGTTTTGATCTTGGCAATAGGTTCAAGTTAAGTCTTGTGATTTTCTAACATGTTGATTGAGCTTGTAGGGAAGTCCTAGTTGATGCTAGGAAAAAGAAAACCCTAGTTACGGCTAGGCAAGGAAGTCCTGGTCGGATGAACCAGGTGGAAGTCTTGGCAGATCGAGGACATCGAGCAACAAGTCCTGAATGTCGAGGACACCAGGCAGAAAGTCCTGGAGGTCGAGGACACCAAGAGAAAGTCTAGACAAGTCAAGGGCCGAAGGTCTAGCAGAAAGTCTCAAGGGTCAAGATCAAGCTGAACGAAAGTCTAAGCGGGTCGGGTGGACCAAGGCTTGGCATCAGGTAAACTCTCCCGAGTAGAGTGGTGAGGACGTACTTTCAGAAAGAGAGTAGTAGGCATTGGTCCAACCTAAGATTTCAGGGGAAATCTAAGGCTGAGACCAGATAGCTCGAAGAGTTGTCAATCATACTCATTTATACATCTGTTGTGCTAACGTTGTGATGCAGGAAGCTATTTAATCAAGCAAGCTGGAAAATGGAATCTAGGCGCCTCTATCACATCCAGGTGCCTAGACCGTCCAAGCGCCTCTATCACTTCTAGGCGCCTGGACTAGAAGACTTATCATGACGATGGAATCGGATCGGATAAGGGTCACTGGAGGCGCCTCAAGTCAATCCAAGGACCTGGATAAGTCTATAAAAGAAAGCTTCAAATAGAGCATTCATGAATCATTCTTCTAACACCTCAATAGCTTCGTTACGCTTCCAAAACAATGATACTCTTGCTACGCTCAAGCCTCAACGACGCGATAATGACACAACGCCGCTACGAGCTCAAACGAGCCTAGACTTTGATAATGTGTAGTTATTGCTTTAATTACTCTCACCTTCTTTGTACTTTCTATTCTAAGGGGTCGGTAGGTTTGTTACCAAACCCCGTATTTGTAAAAGAAGCAAGTCTTCTTCTCTTTTAAGATGAAGGTTATTAGTGATTGTCCATCGAAGCGGCCAACTTGGCTGTGGGCCTTGGAGTAATAGCCACGAGACTGCGAACCAAATAAACCACCGTGTTTCCTTTGTATATTTTTATTTCCACTGCACGACTTGGTGGTTTAACGAACGATTTTTAAATGCGCATGAAGCACGCTATTCACCCCCTCTAGTGCTTTCCTTGATCCAATATCATATCCATCCGGCCCCGGAGCCTTATCGCAACTAATGTCCATTAGAGCAACCCAAATTTCTTCCACATCAATTGCCTTGATTAGGCCATCAGCTTGACCTCCATTTAATCACTGCCCCGGAAGCTGTTCGCTGTCCAAGTTGTTGCACGACACCGATTGACCAAGCAATCCATGACAAAAACCCCACATACTCTTCGGCCACCTCACTAAGACTTGTAGTTTGATCCCCCCCCCTTTGCTTGGTGAGTGTAACAATGACATTTCTTTTATTTTTCCTCTTCACCACATCATGAAAAAAATCTAGTGCATCTATCCAAGTTCTTAAGATAAACATTCTTCGCTCTTTGTTGATAGAATTTGTTTTTCCGCTTCCGCAAGTTAGGTGACATGTTTCCTTGTGTGTCCATACTCTGTAAGAATAACTCCTCCTGCTAAGATACCTTGTTGTACCTCCTCTAAATTTGTTTTTTCCTGTCTCACCTTTTTCGATATATGCTCAAAGTGCCTCTTGTTCAACTCCTTCAACCGGCCCTTCAACCGAGTAAGCTTCTTCTTTAGCACAAACTATGCACTTCCCATGACCAGGGCTGCCCATGAGTCCGCCACCACTTTTTGGAAATCCCCGTGTAGTGTCCACATGTTGAAGAACTTAAAGGGTCGGTTGAGGTCTCCTTCTCGGGCTAGGGTGTGTACAATACCGCAAGAGTGGTCCAAAAGACACCCAGGGGTTGTGAACTCCACATATGCATCATAATCTATCAATAACCAATGTGAATTTACCAAAACTCTATCCAATTTACACGAAATCATACCATTGGTCCAAGTAAGCCGACATCCAATAGAATGTAGGTTGACAAGGCCACATGCTTGGATAAATTGTTGACAATCCTTCATTTCATGGTTCGTGACCGACAACTCTCCTTGTTTGTCATGAATGAATAATAATTTGTTGAAGTCTCCCATGAGTAGCCAAGGTTCCTCAATAATTTCTCCAAGATCAGTAAGTCCCTCCCATAAAGGTCGCCGAGTGATGCTAGAATGGAAGTCAAAGATGAAAGTCACCAAGAAACTCCGTCCTGTTATCTTACAACATATGCGACAATGCATGAACTGATCGGTTATCATGATAATGTCCATTCCAACCCTCTGCATATCCCGAAGAAGCAATATACGTCACCGTTTAGACAAACCAAAGTTATTAGCTTGCCCCATACTTGCGAACCATCTTGCATAATCGAATCAAGAGAAACCTCGTAAGCTTGGTTTCCAATAACGTCATTACTTGAACATTTTTGTGCTTGAGAAGATGTTGCACCCCCCCCCCCATGCTTAAGGGACTTGTGAAAGCCCCTTACATTCCAAGTGGCTACCTTCATTTTGCACCCGGGCGGACT
>JBBUKS010000008.1:10324806-10335453 GCA_038050645.1 Hedychium gardnerianum | reverse complement strand
TCCAATTCATAATATTCATGCACTAAGTACAAAGTACTATAAAGAGACAAGGTTAGAAGTACCCGCCTCCAATTAGTCGTAGATCGTGTCGAAGAGTCCACACGTCCAAACACTTGTCCCGAATCAACGTCCTGTATCAAAGAACGTAAATTACATCGAGTTCCACTATGAATCTAAGGACCAAAATAAATTATAAATCGTTTAGGGAAACCTTAATTGGTTTACTCTAATCATATCTTCAAACTAATTACAGGGCTTATGTCCAAAAGTTCTTTCAACTTCATAATCTTTAACATTGGTCATACCTGAAACCCTTTAACATTAAGCCTGTAATTTAGGCATAATCTTTACATCAATTTAATCCTTATGTCATAATCCACATTCTACATGTATTTCCAAAATAATACTTCATAAACCCTGAGTTAAATCAATTAATTTTAATTAAATCTCTAACCACAAGTTATAAGTATGTGAGGCTCTTTAAACTCCCAAATCCCAGCAACCATAAAGTCCATGATCAATAACATCATATACAACTGATCATAGAAAATTATGAAGAACATTATACATTCATTTATCATTATAACCATAAACCTTATTTATTAATGGTTACATAGCTACCAACCAAATATCCATCTCATTTTCTCCTCCATTTCCTTCCTTGATCCAACATATGTTAAACAACTTAAATCAGAATTTAGTCGCTTAAATTAATCATCACTTATCGAATAACTAATTACAAGATCTATGAATCATGAAACTTCTTAAACCACCAAATGACCAAGTAAGAATATCTAATCTCCACAAATTTGTTTACAACCTAACTACACATAACAACTCAAATCAACCACAAATCTACAATAATCTAAACAACACATAGCCAAATCTAACAAATACCTAACAATCCAAGAATCAAGATGTATATATGCAAGATAACACATCTACATAATTCTAAACTCATCAAACTCCTTACCTCTACCGGTGGAAGCTGCTGGAGTACATCCAAGGGTGGTCGGAGCTAACCCTGACCGACGCTAAGTAACTGGAACAATCTACATCAATATGGCATTACACAGATCAACTCTAAAGAATTTCCAAACAACCTCTATCCACTTATCATCAACAAAACCTTATCCCATCAACAACTCTAACTCCACATTACTGGAAGAAGGGAAGACATCAAATGTTTTTGACACCCTCCAAGCTTAAAAGATCCACTACCCTTACTGGTGGTGGCCGGTCGGAAATTGGCAGCAACAATTCAACAGCCATGATGGTCGGAAACCTACTGATGACCGGCAGGATAGGGAGCCCCTGCAGCTAGCCGGAGCAACACAAGATCTATAACAGAAGCCCTAAATCAATGTGTTGTCAGCTGTTTGGAGGTGGCAGGAGATGGTCGGCATCATGAAGGAGATGAGTCTGCGATCCATGGCAAAGAGTGACAAACTCTACCTTGAGAAGATCGGATCTCAAGGTGGCCAGAGTTGAGGGGAAAACTAGAGCTCTCCGATTGCAGCTGGCCCTAGATCTGGTCGTCGACGAGGGATGACTAAGGATCGAAGATGAAGAAGGAGGATGGTCGGTGGTAGAGAATACCGACAGCCTGGTCTTCTGTATCTGGTCGGGTTGCCAGAGAAGGAGACACCGGCGGCGATCACTCGGTGAAGAGGAGGAAAAAGATCGAGTGGAGAAGCACAGTGAGGAGAAGAGAAATCACGGAAAAGGGGAGGCGTGCAGCGGTGATCGAGTGAGGAGGAAAAATGAAATCGTGAAGTTAGGTTTTGATATAAAAACTTAGGTTAAATTTTAAAGACTTAGGCAAATTAAAACAATTAACTCCTCATTTAAATAGTAACTTCCTCAAACAATTCATATAAATTTGATTTAATCTCTAAAAAAATTTCAAAAAATTTCTACAAATTTATGTAGGGTTTTTCCTCAATTAACAATCATTTTTATTTTATTTGTCATATTTAATATGCTAACATCAAAACTCATATTTGATTATATGATATTTCCTGCACCAACATTATAATCTTAAGGCTCTTCATTAGTTTTTTTATGATGAAGTTTGTTTATTTTTTAAACTAATATATATATTTTTATGTGTGTTGATTAATTTTCTCGAATAAAATAGAAAAGGCTTTGGTCATTGTTGTTCATCCTAAAAAAAACTCTTTGTCAACTAGATGTTTGTCGCAGCTAAATGGACATTTACAAGCTTGGAAAGGAGGAAAATAATACTAATAAGGCTAACAAACTTGTAGAATTGATAAATATTGACACAACTAAGTTTAGACTAGCATTCCTTTTATGAAATATTTGATAAATGAATATAATTTTGTTCATACGCAAACTTAATAGTAACATGGTAGCACTTAGAATATAATTTAATAAAATGTACAATGTAATTTAATAGTATATGCATAGAATACAATAATACAATTTGATAAGACTTAGAAAAATACAATTTGATAGCACCTATAATAATAATTTAAGAGTGTAAATAACATTATATTTTTGTCTCGCATAGGATTGACTTATCAACTACTATATATTTTGCAATAAAAATGTACATTTTATTTAGTAACTTGTAATTTAATTTTTTTTATGTTGCATTAGGTAATTATATTCTTGGTAAATATATAAAACTAATTCAATTTATTGAAAATTTTAATATTATAAAATTTACAAAATTTTATTTTGTAACATATTAAAATTATTATTACTTAATTTTACTAAGCATTCTTTTAATAAAAGTTTTTGTAAATTAAAGAGGAAAAATCAACAAAGCGGTTCTAAAAAATAATATCTATCCTATTTTCCATCTTGAAAATACACTTCTTCCAACATTATTGTAATAGTTTTTATTAAAGTTGCTTAATATAGAGTAAAATTATTCTAATTTAATTAAAATTATTACGTATGAGTGAGTACGTTATATCAAAATACTCTTTTTATTTTAATTTAGTTAAAATAATTTAAATATTCTAACTTATTTAAAATTATTATAATAATTTTGATCAAAATTACTATAATTATAATATTTTTGGCTTTAGAATGAAATATCTTTTTAAGATTTATTTTCAAAATAAACAACGACAATTTTCTAGAGAGCGCACCCAAAGTTTGGGATTGCCCTAAAGGCATCTTAAGTTTTGAAAATGCTCAAAAAGTGCACCTCTTTTCCGTTTTACCCCTCTATCATAGTTGATTTTTTTTTCTCTTTCCTCTCTTTATTGCATGCAATAATTTTTCTCTCTTCTATTTTCTTTCTCTCTTTCCTCTTAAATTAAATTTAACTTTTCTCTCTCCTTTGCATTCATGCAACAATCACTATGGTGCTAGTTTTTAAAAATTAGCATCATGACGGTTTTGGATTCTAAAAATTTTTACAACGATAGTTCTGGTTTCTAAAAATCAATACCCCAGTAGTTCTAATTTCTAAAAATCAGCACCACGACAGTATTGGTGTATTAAGTTGTAATGTTGGTTTTTAAAGAATGGTAAAGAATGACATATTTGGACTTCGGAGCATTGCAGAAATCCATAGGAGTTGGAATGGATCCAATCAGAATTCTTAAGTCTATCAATGAATTCTGACCGAAACTCATTGAGGATAGTCCATCAATGAGTTCTCTAAGAGATTTGGATTTTTGAAAGTTGACATGTAATGGAAGAGGATAGTGCAGTAAAAGTATTTATGATATTCATAGCTAGTTCTGACATCTCTACGATAAGTTATGAGTATATGTCAATTGTCTTAAAATGATAAACTTTGAAAACCTTCTGATCACTACTATTAATGACTTCAAACTGATATTTCTGGGCACATATAGACTTTGGGATACTTCAGAAACCTGTAGCACTTAGAATGAGTCAAATCAGAACTCTTTAGGTTCATCAATGAGTTTTGATCGAAATTCCTTGATGGACAAAAAAGGCTTTAAACGATATTTTTTTGGCTCAAAACTAGGTTGTTACGAGTTTCACCCGGTAACAAATGTAGATCTCTAAACGAGTTTCAATTCAAAAAAATTGTCTCGTTCTGATACCCGAGTCAAAAATTATGACCTTCGAATGTTGGCGATTGACACATACGAATACATAACTTATCGTTAGGATGTCAGAACCAGACATATACACTATACATGTCTTCACTGCACTATCCTCTTTTATTATATATTAACTTTTTAGAAATTCAAATCTCTTAGGTATATCAATGAGTTTTGATCAAAATTCATTGATGGACCTAAAGATGTCTGATCAGACATATTTCAAGTGCTACAGGTTTCTGAAGTGTTCCGAAGTCTATACGTGTCTAGAGATATCATCTTGAAGTCATTAACAGCAGTGATCAAAAAGTTTTCAAAGTTTATAACTTTAAGACAATTGGCACATACATATAACTTATCGTAGCGATATCAGAAGTTCAGAACTAGACATGAATATCATAAATACCTCACTGTAATATCTTCTTCCATTACAGATTATCTTTTCAAAAATTCAAACTCCTTATGTTCATCTATAGGTTTCGATTAAAATTCATTGATGAATCTAGAGAAATCTGATTGGATCAATTACAATTCTTGTGAATTTTTACTGTCTTTGAAGTTTAAATGTCTTTTTTTACTATTTTTTTAAAAAAATCAATACCACAGCATAACATAACAATATTGTCATGGTACTAATTTTTAGAAACCAACATCATTATAATTTTAATTTTTAAAAACCAAATATCATAATAGTATTGGTGTAATTAAACTGTAATATTGATTTTTAAAAATTAATACTATAGTGATGATTGTATGTAGGTAAAAGAGAGAGAAAAGTTAAATTTAATTTAAAAATAAAGAGAAATGAGAAAAACTATTATACGTATAAGAGAGAGAAAAGAAAAGACGAAGGGTAAAATGAGAAAGAGTATTTTTTATTTTTTTTTTGAATATTTTCAAAACCTGAGAGTTTTTTTGCGTTGTTTAAGAAATAGCTGAATAAACATCCTTTATAATAGCCGTGCCATTTGATTTTTAGCTTAAAATATATATTAAAAACAAGCTCAATTTTAATTTTCTGATGACAAATTATTTCGGTAAGCGCGTCCGTTTTCAACCACAGACACCGTGACGTGCCTCCTGATTTCTCAAATCCACCGATCAGAAAAGATTCCCTACCTGCAACTCGCACGTGTCCGTCACCTTATTTCTCTCCGTCACGCGAATCGCATGGCTCTACATTAATATTATCGTTTTATCGTGCCCATTTTCGTTTCTTATTCATATCATCAACACACATTATATACACATTATATAATATCGGTCCTGAAATAATGGTGCGATAATTAGATCCTCTAATGAATAATTAAGGAGTCTATTCGAATCTCAGCTACGGTACATTACAGGAAATTTTTCCTCAAATGAGAAGCGAGCCTTAGAATACTGATCATTTGGATGGGTCTCCATTAGCGCTTTCCGATTTATCCTAATAATCGGTGGAAAACTTTCGTAGGGCCGGACCGATCACCCAGATCCAACGTTAATCATTTTTTATATAATATCATACGATTCCATGTGCTCGATCATCTTCTCCCAGCATAGTGATCATGTCCCTCTACCTTCAAGCTGCTCCACTGCTGCACTCGCCTTCCGTCCGGCAGCTCCCTGCTCTCCGGCGATCCACCATTAACCTCACTCGCCGCGCCGCTGTTGGGCCCTCACCGGAGTCGAGGAGATCAGCCAACTACCTGCCTAGCTTATGGACTGACGACCACATACAAGCACTCACCGCCAACTCTCCGGCGGTCAGTAGACAATGTAATCCTCCTCCTTCGACTACCTTCATGTTCAATGTGCAGTGAAACTAATTGCAGGTGGAGGAGGAGGAGCAGGAGCAGCCGCAGCGAAGCAGAATGAGGTTGCTGAAGGAGAGAATTAGGAAAGTACTGATGTGGGAGGAGAAGGAGGTGGAGGAGCAGCTTCGGCTGATCGACCAGCTGCAGCAGCTCGGAGTAGCTTACCATTTCAGGAAGGAAATTGCAGACTCTTTGACTGCTCTTCATGCATCTCTTGAAGACTTGAGTTGGAAGTTTAGGGACAGCCTTCATGCCTCTGCACTTCTCTTCAGGCTTCTCAGGCAAAATAACTTGTCTATTTCTCAAGGTGAGTAACGAAGATGCATTAGAAAATCCTAGCTAGCCACTCTTTTAAAAATTATCAAAATATATAATGCTATATCCGTAATTTATTACCCGAAATATTACAATATTAGAACAGCTTTGATTAAAGTTGAGCTTCACTTTGGAGATACATTGTTCTAAGAGTGTGAGCAATTTTAACTAGAGTTGCTTTGCCTTGAAGTAACTTTGACCAAAGTTGTACTTTTGGAGCAACTTTGACCAAAGCTGCTCCAAGTTGCTCTAAGGTGGATTATAAAAGGGTATTTTGAATATCAAATTATAAGTGGAGTGTTATTTTAATAGATTTTAAAAGAGAGACACTATTATAATGATATATGTATATGGATAATTAGAGGCTTCAATATTTTAAAATAGGAAGAAAATCAAAAGGCACTCCTCAGTATTCATATCTTTAAAAGAGTGTTTCTTTTTCAAAAATTATCAAAACAACATTCTGCTTTTTAATTTGATACCAAAAATACTCTTCTTCTTCTATTCTTCATCTGTAAATAAATCAAATATTTATGAATAAATTAGATATTCAAACTTATTTATATTTATTCAATATATTAATTAAACAATAACAACTCATTAAACTAAACAAACTTGAATACATATATATTCAGTTTGTTAATATTCGTGAATAATATTCGTAAATAATATTCATGAACAATCATGTTCATTAACCAAATTCTTATCATTATGCTAAATAAATAAAATAAAATAAATAAATTTAAATTATCAAGTTTAACTAATCAAATAAATAAAAGTTTTAAATAATCAAATAAGTATAAATTGAGAGGATATCTAAATAAATTAAATTCAAATTCATAAAACAATAAATCAAACAAAACTTGAAACTTAACTCGGCACTTTATCAAATAAATTTAAATACTCTAAATCGTAACTCAACTTGATTTATTTATAGTCCTATTCACCTTGGAGCTAGCGTCTTTGACCAAATCTGCTCCACAGTGAACCAACTTTGGTTAAAATTGCTTACCAAAGTTATTTTCCCTTAAAAATATATATATTGTTGTAACGTATGAGCAGTTTTGGGTAAATTAAAACTGCATCATCTTGGAACAGCTTTATCAAAGCCGCTCCAAGGTGGGGGGGACAAAAGAATATTATTGGTCCTCCAATAAGACTTGAGTCTAAAGATATTGGTGATAAATTTTTAATTAATATTTTTTAATTTATTTCAATGATCTATAAAAAAAATTATAAAATTGAATTATTTATTTTTAAAATTAATCAATTTAAAAAATTGGATACCTAGATTATCAAATATATATATATATATATATATAATTTGTCCTCACAAGGTACCTAGTGGATTAGTGGATGATAGATTTACTATAATGGGGCAGGAGTCAATTCCCGATAGATATATGCTCTCGGAAAAAAAAAAAATCCTCTCACCTCCTAGCTATTGACAATCGGCTATAAGTTGACCTAATGATTTACCTCTTTTCATATAACTTGAGAATGGATTGTGAGAGGTGTCTGAGATGAGCATAATCATTTTTTTGTTATAATAAAAAAATATTATTATTATTATTATTATGTAATTCGTAGTTGGTATTTATATGAATAGTTGCTCTCATATATGACTGAAGCATTTTGTGCACTCATACGTGCAATATACTGATTTGTTTGTTTTGTCGAATGTTGGAGATATTTTTGACAAATTTAGAGATGAGCGAGGCCACTTCAAAGAGTGTCTCAAGAGCCATGTTGAAGGAATGCTTGGCTTGTATGAGGCTTCTTACTTTACCACAGAAGAAGAGGTGGTGCTGCATGAGGCCATGGAATTCACAATTGAGCACCTCAAGGGTCTCTTGGAGAGTGGTAGGCTTGATGATGGAATGGCCAGGGAGAAGGTGGGCCATGCTTTGGAACTTCCATTGAATTGGAGGATGGAGAGATTGCACACCAAGTGGTTCATTGGAGTGTGCCAAAGAGAGGCCATGAGCATAAACCCTAATCTACTTGAATTCGCCATTCTAGACTTCAATGCACTTCAAAGCATCTACAAGGAAGAACTCAGAGCAGTCTCAAGGTACTAATATTTCTATATTTAGTTGCAAAAATAACTTCACTTGTTGTCTTATTTATTTTCATGAAATAATTATTCTAAATTTATAAGAAATATAATAGATTAGATATGTTTGATTGTATTGAGTGGATGGTCGATTTGACTATTGAGATAGTCGGAAGTAGGCTAGGTGTTTTGGATAGGATGATCAAGTTGTGTAGTCCAACCAACTAATTGGGTCGAGCGCGCTACACAAGTCAAGCAAGTTAGAAAGATAAAATTGGGTCAAATCGGACTTGTTGGACTAATTGAGCTAGTTAAGGTATCAAGTCAGTTGGCCGGGTCATAGGTGTTGTTTTATTTGTGGTCTATTTCATTCTACGAGTCAAGCACACCAAAAGAAGAAGCTCCTAACATATTTGAGTCTATTACATTCTATGAGTCTAGTTCATTCTATTTGATTCGACTGAGTGGGTGGTTGATTTGACTATCGAACCATTCAGAAGTAGACTAGGTGATTTGGATAGACTGGTTAAGCTAAGCAAGTCAAGCCAAATAAATAACCAGGTCAAGCAAGCCACATAAGTCTAATAAATTAGACTGACTAGTTAGGCCAAATGGATCGATTGAGCTAGTTAGAGTGTCAAGCCAGTTGTTGGCTGGTCAATTTGCTCAAATGAGGTGATCAAATCGGACATAAATCCTATTTTATTCATCATATATTTCGCTCTAAGAGTCAAATACACACCTAAAGAAGAAAAGAAGAAGCTCCTAACATATAGTTAGTTTCTATTTAGGCACATAGTTCAATCCAAATTGATTGATTGATTGGACCCAACCGTTGGATCAACACCTCTAATCCATCCAACAACAACACACACCTAAAGAAGAAGTTAAGCTCCTAACAAATAGTTAGTTTATAATTAGCAAGACACATAGTTCGATCCAAACTAATGTTAAATTTGTGCATGACAATGATACAGATGGTGGACAGAGCTTGGACTCGCTGAGAAGCTTCCATTTTCCAGAGACAGATTGGCTGAGAGCTACCTGTGGACTGTGGGCTGGGCATTTGAGCCTCAGCACTGGAGCTTCAGAGAGGCACAAACAAAAGGAGTATGCTTTGTCACAATGATTGATGATGTTTATGATGTCTATGGCACTTTGGATGAGCTTCAACTCTTCACTCATCTCATTGATAGGTAAACATAAATTTAACACATTCTTAGGGTAAAAATTAAAAATACGCTTCATTGTATTTTCTAAACTAAAAATACCTTTATCCTGATGTTACAGTAGCAACTATGGAGTAACTGCTACAACATATAAAAATAAATTAATTTAATTTAATTAAAAAAATTATATGTAGAGCACTTTTATATCAATTTTTTTTATCAATTTAATCAAAATTACTTTAAACAATTTTAATCAACTTAATAAAGAATTTTTTTATATAAAATTTTTTATGTATAAACTTTTTTTTAATCAAATTAAATTAGTTTGTTTTTATACATATAGCAACTACTCCATAGCTGCTATAATAACAATGAAATAACTATATTTTTGCTACAATGAATATGATACAGTATCTTTTTGACTTTTTTTAGTCAAGGCGTCTTTCGATGAAAATGATAATTAACGGTGTCTTTCTAAAAAAAATTTAGTTACATGAACTTTACATCACTGACTGAACTGATTAAATTCAGATGGGATGTTAATGCAATTGACGAGCTTCCAGACTACATGAAGATTTTATTTCTTGCCATCTTTAACACAGTGAATGATGCAGCTTATAAGATCATGAAACACAAGGGCTTCAATGTGTTGCCTTACCTCAAGAGAGCAGTGAGCAAAGTGATATACAAAGATTATTGAATTATGACTGATCACTCACCTAATGATTCTGTTTTTTTGGTTTGTTTTCAGTGGGTGGACTTGTGCAAAGCATATTTAGTCGAAGCAAAATGGTACCACTCCGGCTACACACCAACACTCGATGAATACTTAGACAATGCGTGGATGTCGATATCGGTCCATGTGACTCTCACTAGTGCTTACTGCATGGCCGAAGAGTTGACTGAACGAGAATTGAGAGTTTTTTCGTATTACCCTGCCATTGCAAAGCCCTCGTGCATGCTTGCTCGGCTATACGATGATCTAGCTACTTCGACGGTATGCTCTTGTCGAGTAGTTTGTTTACCGCCTATGTTAAGTTTACAGGTGCTGCTCTTTGTGGTTTGGTTTATAGGCTGAAATTGAGAGAGCCGATGTGCCAAAATCTATTCAGTGCTGCATGCACGAGCGAGGTGTTTAGGAAGCTGTGGCTCTTCGACGAATCAAGGAACTAATCAAAGGCCAATTGGAGGTGTATCAATAGAGATTATGATGCTACTACGACTTCACTTGAGGAGTATCTAAAAAGAGTTGC
>JBBUKS010000008.1:10225774-10300978 GCA_038050645.1 Hedychium gardnerianum | reverse complement strand
CAAAATATTCGCCTTCTTTTTCTATTATCATATTTCTGAAATACTGATACTCACGGGATAAATTAGTACATGAAATATTATTATTATAAAATCTGAGAATCAAATCCTAATTAGTAGTCATGTTTTTATCCTTCCTCATGCACTGATCACTGTCTAAATTAATAAATTAACGTTCGTGATTTACCTCCTCCGTATTGATCCTGAAATAAATTAACAGAGACACTAAAGGCGAGCGTTTTACTTTTTTGTCACTATATTTCCGAAATACTCATCCTCTTTTTTCTCTATAAGTTTGTAGATCAATTTCGTTCAAAATTGATTGATAAATCTAAATAACTTCAAATCATCTAAAAACATCCGTAGTATATTATACTCTCTAATTTAAATTTAGTATAAATTAAGAATAATAAATTAAATTAAAAACACATTTTTAAAATTTTATTTTATCAATTCAAAATTTTATTATTTTTAATTTATGGAAAAAGAATATTGAAATTTGTTGTGTTCCAGGTTCGAAAGATCGACGCCATAAGGCAAAGGCTGCGGATGCGGGGCTTTCGCTGCAACCTTGTTTACGCACGAGCAGGCACACGGCTTAATGTCATTCCTATCTTCGCATCCAGGGCGTTTGCTTTGAGGTTTGTTGAAGCATTATGCATAGGTAGTTTTTTACATATTTGATTCACTAATGGCATGCGTTCTTTTGTTTTACAAATGAACCTATTATTCGACAGGTACTTATCGATGCGTTGGAGCATTGATCTCTCGAAATTTTTGGTAATTATGGGTGAAACAGGAGACACGGACTATGAACAATTCCTGCCTGGGATACAGAAAACTGTACTGGTGCGAGGCTTGGTAGCTCGAGCCAGCGAAGGGCTTCTGCGCGACGAGGATAGCTACAAGAAAGAAGACGTAGTGCCTTCAGAAAGCCACACAGTTTCTCTATGTGAAAGCAATATCGCATCTGAAATCCTTTGCTTCATCCAACAAAGATAAATAATAATAATAAATCATCACTTTAGTGATTGATGAGTTTTGTATTCATAATTCTCAAGAAACACAAACATTTGGCATAAAAGATGAAAATGTTCTGGGTTTCTTCTTTTGAAAGTTTTTTATCATGCAATTGCTTGTTAGGAGTGGCAAAAAAGACAACGCTTACTCCTAACGCTTCCGTCAATCTATCCTAAGATCAATATAAAAGAAATAAATCACGATAACTAAAAAAGCAAGTGGATGTGAAAGTAAATTACACAGGATATAAGAATTTATGCCCTACTAGCCCCGAAATTCAATCCCTCAACTTTAAATGATAAATCTCCATTCACTTATTACTTCAACTATGCCCGTGGGAGCGCAATTGCTTGTTAGGAGAACTAATGGTTGGAAGAGTAGTTAATGGTAATTTCCTCTGCATTAAATGGAAAAACAATAATCTTTTCTAGTTAAAATAATATGATTTGGTTAATCAACAAGTTCTTGTCTAAACCCCCTTAATGATTTGTTTAAGCTCAAAGCAAAGGCACAATCCACTTAGCATCCCCAAAAATCATAGTCAAAACAACATAACTGGGCCATCAAAGAGATTCTAATATATATATATATATATATCCTTCCGGTCAATTATACTAAAGAAAAATAGGTATTTAACTATATTTTTAATTTTTTGAAAAATTAGAATTTTGATCACTAAAATAAGAAAGGACCAAAATAAGATATGATGCATTTTCATTGGCGGTTTGAGTAAATCTGCCATACCTTTATCAGATAAATATCCCCAGTGAAAAAACAACAAAAAGACAACGCGCAGCAACTCTACAACTGTTGTGGCTTCAAAATAATAAATATAACGTGTTATGGCTTTGGTTCATATCAGATTTAGACATTCTGAACACAAAAAACAGGGAAAGTGCAGAGCAGAGAAAACGCAATACTTTTTAAAGAGAAGGATTCGCCATTACTTGGATTTCTTACCAGCTTATAGGGATCCTACATATGGGTCATTGTACTCGTAGAATAGCTTAATATATTCACTTCCATCTGATAGATATCAGCACCAAAAAAACAAGCCAGGCAAGGGCGTTTAGCTGATTTCAATGGGGCATTCCTGTTCATATCCGACATAACAATCTGATACCAAAAACAATTTGGTTTCCTGAACAAAAATAATACACAATTAGTAAGCTTATTAACTAGGCAAGAAAGCACAGGAAAAGGAGTTCCACACAGTGGAATGTCAGCTATCCTTCCGAGTCTCACCTGAAAGTTGATTTTAGATGGAGGCAACTCCATACGAGTAAAAGTCTGGCCTGAGAAACTCACTCTTTTCAAAGCATATAATTCAGAGGATGTAACGTTGCCAAGAACTAACCACCATGCTTCATTTTTTACCTGAAAGGCAAAATGTCAACAAGACAATTAATTTTAGACGCTAAAATGAAATTAGCAAGCAGGGTAGATATACTGGAGTTAGACTGGGATTCTCTGTTCTGCACGCTAAAATTATACTGAAATTAAAGAAGCACTAAGCGCGCAAATAAATGCTTGGAGCAGTGTAGATTGCAAACAATCTAAAACAACCAAATAGGCACATGCTGGAGGAGCAGTGTAGACTGTAAACAATCTAACCCTTCCCATTATCTAGTGCAAAATATTACAAGCATGCTAGAAATTAATTAAATGCTGTAACATGAAGATAATATAATATTGAAGATTTGATGGAGACAAGTGAGTCTTCTCTAAAAGTGCAAAAATAAGGATTCCAAAGCTCAATTTTTACTCTAACATTCTAATAATGATGTGCCGATTGGGGAAATAATGTTCTTTCTTGTTTGTTAAAGAGTTTTTAATTTAGTCAAGTGTCTTTATTGTTTGTAAGAAATCCTAAGAATCAATCAAAAGTATATTATAAGTTTTTATGTGCTGTTTATGTTCTAGAAGTCCACCTGCTAGTATAAATATGTGTATGCTATACTGTTGCAGTATTGTTAAGTACGAAATAGTAAAAGTGAAGTTTTAAAAAATTTCAGATTGTATGATAAATCTGCCTACGGTGTGATGCCTAGGATTCTTTGGGTTTGATGCCTAAGTTACTATTGTCCTCCAATACATTTTACAATAAATTTTAGATACCTACTCCACATATCTTCAAACAATCAAATCCTCTTCTTGTGTTGCATCAAGATGACACAAGTAATACAACAACCAAGTCTTATCCACTAGGTGAGATCGGCTCAAGATTACACAAGTAATATTAAAAAATAAATAAAAAGTTTAGTAAAAATTATTGAACTTGATGACCATAAAATATCATGGATATAACAAAAGTTTTCACAATATGAAAACCATTTCAATCTTCTTTCATAAAAAACTAAATTTAGTGACCGAGTAAATTTGGTTTTCATTTCTGTCAAAATCTGATTTCACATACAGGATATTTTGAACTATCCATAAAGTATTTTCTAAATGGCTATATCCTAGGTGGCTATATCCAACCTCTGGGAAAGTGTATCACTTGCATTCATTTGGATGAGCATTCCAATTCACTATATTAATGCAAGGATAATCAAACACCTTTTTCTAAAGATCACACCAAACATAAAGATGTCTTGAAAACCTTTTGGATTATAAACAAATAAATCTCAAAGGAATCAAATAAACATTCACCTTAGGATATCTAGGCACAAAAGCTCGTGAATGCTTAGAATTTATCTTCTCAAGTCTGATGTTAAGTGCTTCAGGTTCTGATGCTTTGCCATCTCTATATTGTAGCTTTACTCTTACTCTGATGCGAGGAAAATGCTGTAGATCCTGCAGCCAATCAGAAGGTTAATAAGTAGCTTCCAGTTTTTTAATGTCAGATTCCTTTAAGATTGAACTGCTTCTATATAGAAAACCAGATCAACAGTATTAACCTAGAGCAAAGTTAAAACAATATTTCTTACACATATTTTCCCCCAAATTACACATAGTTGATTGGTCAAGAATTAGCAGTTGAGAATGCTCTATCATACAACTATTTAGGAAGATGGATCTTTGTTGTCTCACCAAAACAAAGGAAAAATCTCAAAGAAAATATAATTACTTGCTAATTGATGGATAATCTGTAAGTAGCAACTGAAGTTCTCTAACTCAAATCTTACAGGTGGAAAATGAAACAACAGTTAATAACAAAGAACTATCAAAGTGTACAAATAAATACAACTGATCAGAAAAAAGGGTATATGAGAGGAGGGATAGCTAATTGACAGACTTATTTACTTGAACTACTTAATGGTTAGTGTATCCCATTCTTCAGATATGTAACAATAACACTCAGATTACCTTTTTGAGGAACTTATTCATTAGAATAGTCTCCAAAGGCAAAACATGGTATCTCCCACTTTTGTTGTACATCAAGAAATTGTTGTAGTATCCGTAAAACGATGAACAAACTAGAGAGACCACAACATGCTTTCAGTAACATAGATTAGGCTTTGTTTACTCAATTTCATTGCTATCATCTTCTTCACGTCTCTCAAAGTACTATCAGAATTTACTCAAACTCCCTGTATATCCTAGCTAGGCATTTACCTTAACTGTTATCAACTTCATCTTTTAAAGATATCACTCTTGAAGATTGTCATCAACTTCACTCCAACTGATAACTCTTTAGAAGATCAAGTATTTCAATTATTGTACAAGTATTACATTTATCATCTTTGAGTGACTTCTCATCACTCCAAAGAATTTCATGTAACAAGCTGCACAAAGATCAAATATATTCTACAACTTGAGGTGGAGTGGGAAATATAATGCATGCTACAATTAAAAATTGTTTTGAGCTCACTGTGGGCCTGAAGCTACGCTTTTATAGTAGTACTGAATATGTAAGTCAATCTATTAAATGGCTAACCAAAGCCCAATTCAGTCCAGTTTGATATATAAATCAGGTTAAAAAGAAAAATAAGCGTGACAAAGACAAGAACTGGCTAAAAAATTGGGAATTTGTATAACCGATAGAACCTGTTTTTTTTTCAAAATAAAAAAATAAAACCAATATATACATAACCCAGTTGATCATGAAGTGGTTGGGGGGACATATTTTGAAAAAACTGATCCAGGCTTGAATCCAAGTTATTGTTTTCTAATTATATACTTCTATATAACAGCTTATACACTGACATATACAAGTTTTATTATAAGTATTTTGTATATGCATTTAAATATATATATATATTGTATATATTTTAGTACATATAAGTTTTTTATATCCTGAATAATTTCAAGGATCAACCCATTGAACCATCAAAATGCTTAACTTGGTTTAATATCTTGTCCAGGTTTGAGAAGATTGCTCAAAACTTGTATCGGCCATCTAATGTGATAGAAAACAAAAGTTTAATCATGAATACTATGTTGAACTAAGAGCAGTCTGGAAGATGATTGACTAGTCTTTGAGGGAGCAAAAAGTTAAACAACTAGAATTTAAGGGACAAGGCATAGTCCTTGATGTCTCATATTTGCATTTCTTATAAAGTCCATAAATAAATCAATCCCAACTTCAACATATAGTAGGGGCGGGCAAGGATCAGGCTGAATTCTATGAAAACCAAACCCTACATAAATTGAATCAATAATAATAATAATAATAATATAAGCATCTATCTATCTATATCAATATATATATAACTCAAATTTGATTTTTTTAGGTTGGGTTTTGGGACCTCTGATTTCTAGGGCCTCGTAGGACTTGTCAAGTTTTTGAGAATTTTGGTTCCTTTACAATTTCAAGACTTCACAAGTTTTTTCATAGATATTATAACATGCTATTTAGTGTATTACTTGTTATAGTACAAATATATAACAAAACATTATCTATGGAAATCGGTTCATGTTGGTTTTTTTGGGCTATTTACCAAAATCCAAAAACTAGACCGACCTCGAGATCCCCAATATCTAGCATCTAACCCTAGACCATGATTTGGCTTGGGTTGGATATGCCAGCTTTTAGCCCACTCCAACTCCCAAGTATGTTGTGAAGTGACAAACGAAAATGAGATTCAAAATCAAATAGTATACAAAAATAGAGAATGATAGAAGTTGAATTCTAAAACATCCATAAATATTATACATGAAAAATTCACCTTATACAAGTCAGCAGCAAACTTTTGAAGCTTTTGATTGAACTTTTCTTTAGGAAGTTCCAACAGATCTTGCAATGAAGAGATGCCAATGTTGTTCAGGTGACTTAGAAGATCCTTATTCATACATGGCAACATCCACAATGATGATTCATCACCATACCACAAGCCCTGAATTAAATGGGTAAGAAATTATATCCTTTCCATCGGTACAATATTGGAACAATCATACGGAAAAGATTGAGGAAACAGACATGAAGAAGAAAAATGATACAAGAGAGAGAGAAACAAGCTTTGTGTTAATGACACAATCATAACAGACAACAGCCAATGAATTCCGGATATTTGGGTTTTAGCTGTATGGATCTTACAAAACCATCCTAAGAAGCAAAAAAATAAATGAATAAAAATAAAATAAAGGAAGATTGATTAAGGGTGGATAATGTAGATTCTGAAACATATAAATTTGTAAATGGTCATGGTCTTGTACACATTGATAATTCCTGTTAGAATAAATAATAGAACCATGGTCTTGTACACGCCTGTTTGGACCACTTAGTGGCTGCCTAAACGGATTTTGAAAGAGACTGCACAATCCTCATATATATGGCATATGTTATCCTGGTGAGAACTTAGTCACATGGGAAGTAAAAACAATATGTTCTTGCCTCTTCCAATTCATAGCTAACATCAAGTGAGGTAATGTATCTAGGTACAAGTTGGAGTTTTAATTCAACGATATGTTCCTATGACTAACAAGCTAATATCTACATCACTAACACACTTATTTTGACAAGTGAAAAAACATATTCATGTTAATTTTTCATTTAGTCAGTGTCATTGTGATGACTAATTGTTATATAATAAATTATATCACATATAACTTAATTTTTTCATAATTAAATTTCAAATTTTAACAACTAATTGAGCTGAACCGAATAAATATTTTTAGGGGTCCATTTAAAGTGAGATTAGAGTGAGTTGGGTTGAGCTCATTGGATAGACATGGTGATTAGGTTCAAATTAATTCATATTGAGCTCAATTTAGACTTAATTTGGTCAATTTAGAACATTTTGGGCTGAACCAAATTTATTCTTTAGATAGAATGATCCTATCATATATGGTTAGATTTAGTAGAGTTTTTGAGATCTTAGGGTTATATATATTCTTTTCTCTCCACTTCCCACATTTTCTTCCTCCTAAACCTTCACTCTTCTTTCACTTCTCATTGCCAACTGCCTGGACCCCACTCTGCATGTACATTAGCAAGCAACTCCTCTTCCTCCCCTCTTCTCCAGCAAGTCAATTCAGGGTTTTCTTTCCCCTATTTTTGTCTTTCCCTTCTTCCTATTTCCTTATCTCTCACATGCTCCCTCCTGGTGTCACATCACCCAGCTAGGGTGGGAAACCATTAGTGAGCACCAGCCCTTTTCCCTTCTAGTGCCCATCCTTCCCTTTGTTGCACCCTGATTTTGTGACCCCCTAGTCTCCCCTCTTGCAAGTGTTGATGATCAACCGTCCCTTCATGGCAACATAGAGGCTGGGGTTCTCCACTTTTTATTCCAAATCGAGTAAGCAGATCCAATATTCTGGATCAGAGAACAGACAGGTTTGTTTAGATTGTGTAAGTGAATCTTGGATTCATCTGTTTGTGTGTGATTCCCTATCTTATAAAGTTGTGAATTTTCCTTCTTCTTTGGGTTGATTTCTAGTGGTTGACATTTTTCTTTGCTTCCAATTTGGATCCATTTGCATATCAAACTATGTTCAATTTTATTGTGCTGAGAGGGAGTTGTAGGTTTTTGTTACATATATTGTTCAATGATTGTCTATCCTACATCTACTTCCAATGGCTATTGATAGTTCATACTAGAAATCCAAGTTGTTACTCTTCACCATACAACCTCTTTCCCCTCAGTTAGGGAGTAGTTAGGTAAGTGGTTGATTTTTTTATATGCCTATCTTATGGTTGTTTTGGTTTTAGTATCCATGTATTTCATTGTAGAAGAGAGTGCCAGAGATCTTTTGTTATAGTTGTTGTATTTTACTTTAATTTGAGTCGTGATATAGTAATCATATCAAGATTAGATCCAATGGTCTTGATTATTAGTAGATCCCTAAATTTATTGTCATGTTTAGAATCATCTTGAGCCTTTCTAATTTGTTCTTGTATGTATATTTGTATATAATCCTTCAAAATGCACACACTAACCTGTAGACTTCTTCTAGTCTTCCTCCAATACATATTTGAGGTGGATAAATACACTTTTTGATAAATCCTTGTGCATAAATTAAAATAAAAGAGTATAACAATATGGTATAATAACATGCTACAAATGCTTTTAAGAAAGGGATTAAAGGATGCTTAACTCATGAAATGGGTTCGTGATATAGGTTAGTTACTCAAACTAACAATATTATGTGAAATTTACAATATAATGTGCAAAATCAAAGTGGTATAACACTTGAATGTAAAACTCTAAAGAGGGTAAATGACTATTACAAATGGTGAAATAAACACTAAGATATGAAAATCTTAAACCTGGACATTTTATAGCTCCTGAATGCCCGTAGCATGGACACATAAAATCAATATTCATTTTTACATATGCTGATACATTGATTTACTTGTTGTAAACAAATGTGAGATAACTAAAGGTGCATACAAATATATGCACCATAATTAATAAGTAATACTTAACTACATGCTTGAGTGGAACGTTAAAAGCTGAAAAGTCTATATTATTCATTTGGATTTTTGGATTTCTAATTAAGATTACAATTCTTGCACATCTTTCTTATTGACCTACTTAGCAATTTTGTGGCTCCTTTGCATTTTTTTTCTACCTCCAATTTCACAATTTTCAAGTTCTAGTTAAGAGATTCTCTGACATGTTGAAAATTCAGTTTAGGTTTCACTCATGTTTTGCTTATCGTTCTTTTTGTTTGACATTTTGTCATTGTACATTTTGTTGTACTTTTTCCAGTATGTTGAAAACTCAATTTAGGATTCAGGTACATGTTTTACTTATCATTCTTTCTGTTTAACATTTTGTTATTGTACATCTTGTTGTACTTTCTTTTAGTGAAAAGGTTTACTTTTATTTAGCACCTTTCTTATACAAGATGGTTTTGTTTACACTTATAAATTTCCCCAGCTACTTAGAAAGTAATAATATATATACTTTGCAAAATGGTATCTACTTGTATTTGTTGTCATTTGGATTTGGATATTTTCTAACAAATTGTTATTAGGTGGGGTATCTCATTCTACATGGAAGAATACACCAATGTTGTGACACTATAATATTTTGATGTGGGTTGATTATGCATGTTTTTAAGCATCATTTAGCATATATCTTTATGCATTTCATGAGCATGATTTGCATTCACACACCCTATTCTATGTGTTTTCATTACTTTTACTATTTTAGTTTGAAGAACGGCTCTTTACTTGTTTTCATTGATAGAACGTGAATTCGGAGCTAAAACGGAGCAAAGAAGCCTTAGAACGAGACCAATCGAAGAACGGAGCAAAGTCGCATTTCTGGACATCAACATGGTGGTCTCTTAAATATCATTTTCAGGTTTGAAACGAGGTCATTACATTCTGATTTTGGTGCCAAATCGTAGATCTTCGAAAGATCTTCGATTTGAGTGATTGTACGTCCCGTACGTCATCCTGGACTAGAAGTTATAGCCGTTTTAAAATCGGTCTGCAGTGAGACATAGCCGTGCTGAAAAAGACACGGCCGTGTTGAAAAAGACACGGCCATGGCAGCCAAAACACATGGTCGTGCCTAAAAGACACGGCCGTGTCTCATCCTCATTGGTTGGCCAAAGCCATCACGGAGGGGTCGTGCTCGTGTCTATTTTCCAACACCCAACACGGCTGTGTTGTATCCTTTTTTTCAACCTGCGACAAAACTTTAAACGGTCATAACTTTTAGCTTAGTTGGAGTTACGGGGCCCACGACCTATCAAATTGAAGATAAAGTGATTCAGATCTCAACACGAGATAAAGTGGTATAAGGGGTGAAAAACTTATTTTGGGAGGGAACCCAACAAAGGGGGCAAATCTGAAAAGTTTGGAGGAGATATAAAAGGGTCAAGCAAACTCTTGACTCATCTTGGACCAGAGGGCTCCTCCCCCTTCCTTGGGAAAGGGTTTTCCCTTTCTTGGGGAAACCTAGAGCATCCATCTTCATTCATCTAGACGATCCGTCTACCTCTGGAGCAAAGAAACTCTCCCAAAAACACCAACATCACATTGATAAGCATTCTCTACTCTCTATTTCATGTATTGAGTTATAGATTGTTATTTTCTGTCTCTTAGGTGTATTTCCTTTGTTATGGAGTAGTCCTCTGAATTCTAGGATGTAGGGAGTATTTGTGGTGTGATGTTATGTATAACTATGTATTGGTCAATTTCATTGTTCTATGATATGTTTATGACTTGTCCATGTGTGTGGTGTCTTGTTTGTGTTTGATTAATGTGTATATGGTGAATGCATGTGGATGTGAAGGATTGGTCACCATGTAGAGGAAATGCTTTGGATTGTATGATCAGGGAGCCCTTAGTGACAGAGGGTTATCTTTAACCGGACTTTCTAGAGTCATCACCTTGACATGAGGGTCAATTCTCCACAAAGGATTAGCTAATTAAAGTATAATGGGTTTTCACCAATTCAATATTAGGAAGTAACCTGTGTAATCTAAACTGTATGACCGGGAAGCCCTTAGTGACAGAGGCTTACCTTTAACCGGATTTTCTATGTTACCTCTTCTACTTAGTGACATTGGAAGGAAATAATGTAGATACTCTGGTGTAGCCTTCACGGGTATATACCAGTAATTTGGTTAGATTCCTACAGGAATGTAAACATTGAGGGTAACGGGATGAACAATTCATAGTACATCAACTAGCATCATAAAACCAAAACCCTAGAATCATTCCCTCCAATTCCAGCTTCCCCCTTCGACCACTTGCTTTCTCTTGACCTCCTCTGCTCTAGGCCCTCTCTCAAACCTTCTCCTCTTGCTCTCTCAACTCTCTCTCTCTCAATCTCTTGCGTTCGTGACTTCAAGCAACTTCGATCGTCTAGATAACTTGCTTTGCAAACTCAACTAGTGCTTAATCAACCGTCTCCGTAGATCGATATTTTTATTACTTGACAACTTAGTCATGCATTTGCGGTGAGACAGCACATTCCATTACCAAATTCAAACATCAACTTTATAATTAATTCTATGATAGACAATTATAGGGAATGCTAGAGCAGATAATAGAATACTGGCATTTGTCCAGTGCAGGATTTTATATATATATAAATTTATTGCTAGCATATATAAGGTGCAGAGCACTCTAACACCTCAAATTTGAATAATAATATTTTCCCTTGCCACAGTCTTAAGAGCCTCTGGGCTTATAAGAACGATATCAATTAAACTTATGGGAAAATGCAACGCTAGATACGTCAGCATAAAATTTCAGGCTATGAAACTACTACTGTTATTTGCTAGGTGTCTTAAAAATTTGAGTGAATATCAAGGCATTAATTGATGGAAAAATTAGAAATTCTACCTGCATAATCATTTGAAGAAGATGCATACAAGTCATTGTACTTGAAAGCCATCCACTATTAGCAGATATATCTATCATTGCTTGGATGATACGTATACTCTGGTCAAGAACAGATTTTAAGTCTGTAACGTAGTCAGTGATTGGCAATTCAATGCGAGAGAAATGTGCCTGCATGCAGCAAGAGAAAACAAACACAAGCTAGTAATTAAATCATAGAATGCCTATACAAGATTAAATCACTTCATTCCAATCTAAATAATTCCACTAACCTGGAAGAGTAAATTTGCTTTGACATGTGGATCATCCAAGCGCCGCTCATCCACCATGCATGGAACCTTTTCAGATAGTGCTTTATTGTGATTTTCCTAGAATTGTAGTAAGAGTAGAAAGGTCAAATACTCAGATCCTTAGAAGATGAAGATGGATGAAGTGTTGCCGTGATTACATGGATATGACCAAATCATGACACCAAAAATCAACAGACGTGTACAGTAGCTAAGCACAAGACCAGTAGCAAAGTTGTGACATACTGTGTATACAACTCAATAATAAGGCCACAAAGAATTAACAAATACATACTGTGTTTGCATGGAAATAGAAAGAAAAATCATTCTCTAGATGCTAGTAAGCTTCTATCTCCACATACTCACATATTCATCTCCCCCTCTCCGCCAGATCCATCTCAACCCCGTCGCTCGCTATCACACCCGCCATGTGTCTTTCTCAAAGGTATTCTCTCTCTCTCTCTCTCTTTTTGTCGCCAACAGGGCCAGTCGCCCCAGGTTCGCCGATCGCCCCAGGTTCACCTATTACCTGGTTCATCATTTTTTCTTTTTGTCGCCAATCATTCCTCCAATATTGGTGCTAAAGCGTGCTGATGTCGATTAATTGGTGGAACCATAAATTTCACTTGTGTCAATTGGCACAGCTTGACACCTCAATCTTTGGCTCAAGCTATTAGGAAAAGGATCAATCTATATACCTTTATCCTTAATAACTCGATGTGTAATCATTTTATTAAAAATGATTGAAATAATTTACCAAATGAGAGCGGCGAGTATTCAACTAAACTAGCTAATAGATTGTTGCACCTATTTGCTTCATCCTGTAGTGTTGCCATTCTAAGAAATTGTAATTTATCTTAAGAATTCATACAAAGAGAAATGAGAAAGTGCCACGTTGATGAATACCTCCAACGGAGTCACTCCCACAAAAATCTTTTTGTAGCCTTGTACCTATGTTAAGAGTGTCTGCCTCTTTTTAACGTGGCCATGAAGGAGCATGGAGTTGCAGAGGGCGAACACATTGTACATGACAATTTCAACATCCACACGAGGAAATTAAATGGCAACCCAAATGGAAATGTTAAAACCAATAGAAAAGACGAAGATCACAATACATTGAGTTCACACTAACTTAGTGGAATTTTGTAGGAAAATATAAAACAACATTTATCAAGAAATTCAAAAGGATAAAGTTGTCGAGGACACTATCTTCACTACCCAAGGTTAATTAGAAAAGGCTTGATATTTTCCCAGCAAAAGAAATCAATTATTGAATATTCCAACAAAAAGGAATGAGTGGTGCATATTAGGGCCATGTTGGATGGTTAAATTTTAGGGAAAGTGCAACTAAGAAACTTTTTGTTGACAAAAAAATTGTTTGCTTAAAAGAAAATTTTCACATTCAACATAGACGTTCCAAAATTACCTAGGAATTGTTCATCTTAATATGAATAGTTCGTCTTAATCTAGTCACAAGTTTCTATTGACCACATGTGGTTTAAGGTTTAAAATATTGAATCATGCTAGAGTTTGAGTCTAGTCGGAGCAATACGATTTTGGTATTGTATCATACTATGTCAGTACATTTTTTTATACTAATTTAATTGAATTACTAATAATAACATGATTAACTTAATATTAGTCGCAACTTTTGATTAACTTTTTAATATATTAGATTGCTAATACATAATGCTTGTTTACATTTGTTGATTAATTAGATAATTAAATCACCTATATTTTAAGAGTGAAATATAAAAAAAATAACTTTAGACACTTGTAAACTATAAACTTCTTTCGTTTGATTTGCACAAATAATTTTGCAGATAGAACGTTGGAATGAGCAAAAAGAAAATGAGACTCATACTTTTATTTTGAAAATTTGCAACCTTTGAGAAATTTTACATTTGAAGGTGTGACTTGTGAGAGACTTTTATTATTGGGATGTAATTTTGTTAGAAATGAATGTATATTATTATAGGTTTATATAGTTGTATTTGAAATTTCTTGGTAAGTATTTAATAAAAACTTTGATCATTCAATACCCCTTTGTTCCTTGTATTTTATTTGAAAAAACATAAAAAAGCCTCTTGGATATACTAAAATAATTCAAAATTATGTAATCTAGTTCAATCGTATTTAATTGGGATAGAGTTATTTTTAGGAGGTTAAGAATTATATTTGATTCCCTAAGCTTCTTCCTCACTCTCAATGTTTGATTTCTCTCCTCTGCCCCAATCTCTCTAACTCATCTACAACGTCCTCCTCTTGCTATCTGTCATCCTAGCAACACCCATCGCCAATTCTCTCCCTCTAATGTATTCTTCTTCCCTTCAATGCATTCTCCCTCTCCTTCACTTCGTTAATCTCTCTTCTCCCCCACTTTCTCCTCTGTGTTTCCATGGTGACTTCTCTTCCTCGGCCTCTCTTCTCTCTCTCCCTCTTTCTTTCCACTGTTAACTACCACTCCAATGTTGGAGTTGCTGCTGAAGTGTCTCGTTTACCAACCTATAGATATTCCGCCAATGGCAACACAAATAGCTTGGCAACTGAATCCATGGCATGGTTCTTAATCATACTCGAATGAAAGAGATTGCAAGTGCATACAGGCTTCCCGTGATGCAATGCAAATAGTAGCCTTCACCCAAAGAAGATAATTTCAGTGTAAAAAAGACTAACCATTATCCATTTAATAAACATGTGACATATTTCTAATAATATTCTCAAAGATTATTAACTTCAAATTTATTGTTTGTTTGATTATTCTTGGAGTATCTTATTTTATATTTTTGAAACTAAGCCTTGACAAAACTTAAACCAAGCCACAATAGATATGCTATCACAGCCATTGATCTTAATTCTTTTTTCCACTAGCATACTATGCAAGAATGAAGAATCATTGTAAGCAGCTTAGCATCCAACAGGTAAACCATAAAGAAAAAAGGTGATAAATGCTTGAAGCTACAGATGAGTGCCCTTTGTCTAGCACACCAATGCACAAATTGGAAATTAAGAGTGGTTCAAAGGACCAATAGTTCAAGACTGATGTGTCAGATTATTTCACATTTTATGTATCTATTCAACAAAAGAAACTAGCTGGGGGAAAGGATAACAAAAATTTCTAGACAAGATCTACCAAAACAGAGTGATGAAGATGCAGGGCAGACCTCATTATGACGTACAGGAAGCTCGTCAAATTCAGATGCTGCAGAAAGAATACCCAGAAATGTCTAGAATTTTTTTTGTCAGTAGCAGGCAAATATTAAAATTTCTCCAATTACAAGGAAAACGTAAATAAGATCATGTAATAGTTTCCTTACTTCAAGTGAAGTATCAGGGCCTATGTTTGATCCAAACATAGAAACTGTTCTGTAGCTTAGATAATATTGAGATGCAATGGAGCCCAACATCAAAGGCTCCACCGAATTTTCATTTATCTTGATGCAACCACTATCCTCAAGAACTTCAAATGTATTTAATACTAGGCTGTGGGATAAAGTTATAAACAAGTTGAATGCCAAAAAAATGGAAAATAAAACAGATTGTGGCATTTAGTTAATGATGGATACCTTGAGAGAAAAGAATTCAAAGTATTGGCTTCAGTATCTTCCAATCCATAGTAAGAAGGATTCAAAACCTGTCATGGGAGTTTAGGTTTTTAATGAGTTGGAAAAACAAAGCAAGCATAATTTAAGTAATTTCAGTTAATGTTGATTTTTTTCATCACAAAAGTTCATCATAAATGAGCCCTAAACACATTTGTATTTTCTGAGTTGAGTAGTGTTATCTGGACCTCTCCAATTATCAATTTGCTATTCTTCTATGAGAAATGTCCACTATCAATAAGGTGTTAAAATGTGTAATTCTGGAACTTTTGACTGTCCGCTTCACACTATATTTATTTATTTTATTGCTAAAGTACTAAATTCAAGTTATAATAAAATAATATATAATGCTAACTTAATGGGTAAACTTGTGTTTAAAGATACTATGACTAGCAGATTAGAATATTAAATTTTTAAACAAAAAAATGATTAATTAAATTAGTTGATCATTTATCTGAAAATATTAAATATAAGGAAATGGCTAGGTCTAATCTAGATCTATATTATTGCACTGAGCTCAATCTAAGGAGAAGCTTAAACAAACACAACTGATGGTGATGATTATGAATATTTTTTAAGATACTGTAGACTGGGCATGGAGTGAACTAGCCCAAGACCATATTGAATAAATTAACCTAATGGTGCTATATTTAACTGCCGACAGTAACAAGATATAAATACAATGTGACATGGTTAGTGGTTAGCTTTGATGAAGCACCCCATGATGAATTTGTGCGCATGAGCAGATTAGATTCTGATGGTCACTACCTTTCAACTAAATATCAAGATGTAAGATTACTGAAAGGGAGCATAAGTGACACACTATGCAATACGATGGGATATATGGGGCTCAAGCTCCCAGCTGAGCTCATTGAGTTGCGGGGCAAACAACCTAGCTAGGCTGTAGGGACAATCTGACCACAAAAGTGATTTTCAATTAGAGCTTCATATGGGTTTCCCTGCCCCCAACTGATTTCACAACCCCAATCCATTTGTTAAGGCCTAAGCTTCTTGAACAATGAGAAGAGCAAATCATAGTATGTACTTGAAGTTCTAGGATAACATAGGAAGTTATCTAGTCTTAACATTTGATCTAGGATGGGTAATTTCTTAATAGTTTATCATTTCCTTTCAAATGATAGTTTGTGTGTTTAGTTGGTTCATACGCTAGATTAAAGCCATAAATATAGATATTTCATAACATAATCAAACCGATTAATCTGATTGATTTTCAATTCAAAACTACACCTTTTGGCCAAATTAGTACTCAAGTAGGTGAAGTCATTGCTTAAAAATCTACTTCTCAACTTAACCACCAGATTTTGTTTCTGGCTCTTCCATGAGAGCAGTTGGCATCAAGAAATATACCAGTAGATTTCTAAATCTGAATAACCTAAACATTTGAACAAGACCTTTGTTTTGATAAAAAAAAAATCTTTCTAAAGCTCTATTAAATTGACTTGGATTCATAGAGATCACTTTCAAAGAGAGGTCTCAGGAAAAGTCTAAAATTAACAAGCATGCAGAGACGAAGGTGCATGCAGAGAGTTCAACAAGAAAGGCCAGATCCTGAGATGAGTTTCACGAACAAGGAAGCTGAAGTGCATTACGGTGGCTCTAATACCATGTTAGAAGTAAACCCAGCTAGTCCCCTCTACCTATACTTATGATTCATCTTTTATAACTTTTTCACCCTATTACTATATGATACTTGTAATCAGATAAAAAAAGGATCAGCATTTGATGAAATGTAAAAAATAGAAAACTGAAAAAAAAAAAAGGAAAAAAAAGGCTGTTGAACACCAAGATCCTTACCTTAACAAACACTTGTAACGAAGTTCAATTAACTATCTTTTTCAAAATTGATTGTTACCTGTAACTGAGTCCCAGCAATTAATGTTTTCAAAGTAGGTTGATTTTCATATGGATCAATTGAGTTGGATGGACAGAGGTTAAGGCCAATTCTATTTAATCGAAAAATCAGAAATCAATTGATATTTTGTTCCTTAGATATAGGATTCTAACGAAGTCAAAGAACAATGTTTAAAATCTCGATCCCATTCAGAGTTTTGGCCAAAGACCAGAACCATATTGTTTATTGTTTCAAAACATTGTTGTTTTGTGAGGCAGAAGGAGCTCATGGACTTAGGCAAGGGTTGTAGATGACGTTTGGGTTTGGGTGGCGGGTTCCAAAATAACAACGAAAGACGCTTGGGATCAGTAAAGAATCACGTCCGAAAGGTGGAAGATACTTAGGCTTGGGGAAGGGCCACAGATACATGACAAGACAATACAGGGTCAAGGAACAGTGAAAGACACTCGACGGTGGAAGGGTCGCGAATGACAATGGAAGAAGCTCGAGCTCGTGTTAAGGGTCACGTAAGGAGCTTGGATTCATAGAAGATGCTTGCGATGATGGCAGAACAACATAAGGAGTTCTATCTCAAGTATTGGGGTATTAGAGCTTCTTGCATGTCAGTTGGTAAGGGAAATGAAAATTTTGGCTTGTCTCAACTACACGGCTAGAGATTTGAAATACCATCATTAACTTTACTAAATGCATGCAACTTTTTACTTGGCATCATCTAACTGAAAAACAAGTGCAAGAAAAAAAAAAGTCCAGTTCCCAACTTGGATATACAAATTCATATCAGATTCAATCCACCCAAGTAAAAAAACACAAAAGAGAAAATTCATATTTGAACAGATGATCACAGATAAGGCTAGACTACAAATAACTATAAAATACTGAAATAATTTAGAAATGAATAGTTACCATATGTCAGCACAGGTCATCATGGCATCTTACTATTAAAACACAAGCAATATATGAGAAGGCACAATCGACTGGTAAAATTGATAATTCTAGTGTAAATTAAAAGCACTTCTCCCAAATTCATGTTCAAGATACAAATTGGTGAAATGCATGCAAAATAAAAAGATCAATATGGTAGAAAATAATAAAGCAAGAAGAAATGGAAAAACACTAGACTAGCTTAAGCAGTCTAGTTGACGGTTTAGCTATTTAATGAGAGGAGTCAAATTACATAGAAGATTCATTGCTGATTACTAGTGATAACATGCATTCTATCTGTATTTGTGTGTGTGTGTGTGTGTGTGTGTATTCCAAAGAGAATATGAGCAAAGTTCTATATGTTAAAGAAAAAACAAGTAGAATGACACAATCAAAGAATGCAGGCAATTGTTTTCAGAGCTTCTAGAAACAGAAAGTTATACCAGTCTACGAAATAGAAAAGTCCAAGTGAGATAATGAACTGCATCCTCTTTATGGCTGATTGTACCCGAAACAACCTCTGCATTAATATGGTCATGCAAATGTTCCCGCAGATTACTTTCAACAGGGAATGGTTCATAAAGAAACTGCCGCAATCAAACAAAATGTCATATCCGAACTTTTAACAATGTTCATCAGATTTGAAAAGTAACAAAATTAACCTTCTTATAGAAGCTTTTCTTTGGTTCATGGACAAGGATTACAGCCTTTCCATGCTGATCATATTGTGGACGACCAGCACGACCCATCATTTGTAATATATCAGTTATAGGGAAATCAACATATCTCTTGGCTTTTCCATCATAGTATTCAGTCCCCTGTAACCAACACAAATGTAATGAGCAAAGGCTGTGTATCCAGTTCATATACACAAATGCAAAAACAGAACTTTTCTAAAACAAAAAATAACCTAACCTTTATGATAACCAAATGAGCAGGCAAATTAACACCCCATGCTAATGTGCTTGTACATACAAGAATCTGTGAATGTATAAACATAAGTTTTTGAGGATTTAGCTAGAACAGTGTAATGGAGCTCAGCATCAAAATTATTGAAGACAATACTACCTGAATCTTGTTATTAGAAAAGAGTTCTTCAACCAATGATCTGTCTCGATCATTCAGGCCAGCATGATGCAATCCAATTCCAAACTGTAATGTATGTCTCAAGTTGTTGTCAGTAATTTGCGAGAGAATCATTTCAAGTGATTCTTCTGGCATGTTAAGAAATTTCCTTGGACTTTCATCTGATGCAGCAAGCTGGGATTGAAAATATAGCAAGTGAATGACTGGTAAAAAACATGAAACACTACCTGAGTGGAAATAAATATATGTCCTACCTGAATGAGATCAAGTGCAGTAAGTCTTGTCTGGCGACGAGAAGAGACAAAAATAAGAACTGGTTTTGTAGGTGAATGGGTGCATATTGCAGCATATGCTGGTTTGTTCATGCTGTTCATCCTCGGACAGTAAAACTTCCCAGGATATCCCTGTTTGTGGAGCCATACTAAAATTGTTAATCAACAAATTGGATTTAAACATAAAAATCCCATGCCAGACCACATTAATGCTGTTCATTTCAGTTCAAACAAGGGATCAGTTTTGAGCAGAGTATAAAATCTCAAGCTCTTCTGGTCAAGATGGGTAAACACTTTTCATTCAACCAACAGGCCAACACACAAGATTGACGATATGGCAAGGCGGTGAGCAGTCACGAGCACAGCTTCCTTCATCAATGCATTTTTCTTTGTGGCTTCCTCCTCCACATTGAGGAACCTTCTCCGCATTGTGCATCCTCCTGCTTGACAGAAGTCGCAATGCAAACTCTTTGCCGACTCCATCTAAGCTGAACCCTTCTCCTCCACGTTGAAACAAACCCTAGCAGTCTAGCTTGCTCCTCCAGCATCAACTAGCTTCCTCCACTCTAGATAAGCTCGTCTCCTGCTCCTCTTCCTCTAAGACCGCCATTTCTTCCTCCTCTTATTCCTCTTCCTCTAAGACCGCCATTTCTTCCTCCTCTTCTTCCTCTTCCTCCAACACCAGCACCCTCTTCTCCTTTGCCACACCTCTGACACCAATACTTGCTCCTACTCTTTTTCTTCCTCCAACACTAGCACCTCTTTCTCCTCCAGCACACCTCCAATATTGATAGTGACATAGGTGACAGTGGCACCATCTCAAGTTGTTGGTCAGAGACCAAAACTCTAGTTCATTAGAGATTTCAATCCTTGGTTTTGAGACTTCGCATGTTAAAAAAATGAACATCAGTCGGAAAAGATAAGTGCATTCAATTATACCTTCATAACCTAGCAATATGAATGATAAAACCCAAGAAAAATAAACTTCACACAATTATGAGGTAAAGAGTAACTAAGATATAATGAAGTAATCTGAGAGCATGGAATCAAATTGATGACCCATGTAAGAGGTAAAGTATAAAAGCTACTGAAGCAATTAGGAGGTCTTGCCTGTATGTGGACTTCAAGAGGTACAGGTCGAACACTAGGTTTGAAATTGAATAGACCATTCTCTTCAACACCCAGCCAGCTAGCTAAATCACTGCAAAAAAGAAAAAGAAAAGAAACTCATCTGAGAAAATTCTAAGACCAAAAAGTTGCGCAGAAAGGAAGTATTATCATACATTTAGCTGACAAACATGAGATAAAAGGAAATCCGCTAAGAAAAATAGGTCATTCTTGATATTTCAGGTTCATGTAAGGGAAAGTCACCAAAATCAGAAAGAGATGTGAAATGCATGTTAACTTCCAACCTACAATAGAAAGATTATAAAGGTCCATGATAAAACTTTCTATGTTACTCTTCTTTCTGGTTCAATAAAAGGCATATAACATAGTCTAGGACAAGAACAAGAACAAGAAATTCATTATAAATTTGTTCACCACTTGATAGCAATTAAGCCCACAATGTTGCATAAGATTCACAATTCTCTACCATTGGCATCACTCTTGCTATTACAACTCCACCAGCCACTATCTCCTCTATCCCTTGCTTCCAGGTGGTCATTCCCCCTGTGCTCCAGCAATGTATGAAAATGGGTTCGAGAAGCAACAACATCAAAGTCATAGCAATGCTACACATGCGGCTGTGCATAGAGAGAAATTCCACAAGAGTCACCACCTCTCCAAGAGTTATGTTGCATGTTTTCTATCTCATCCTCCTGTGATTGTTCAACAATAGACAACAACAGAGTTCCCATGCAAGCCATGGTGACAAAACCACCCCTCAATTTGTGTTTTCTCCATTGGAACACTCTATCACCTCACACACTAGCCAACTCGCACTCCAATAGCACGTGTTGACAACCCCCACTCCAGTGATGAACTTGTCGAAGAGCTAAGTACCTGCATTCTTTCACAAGCATTGTCGAGTGAGGACTAGTCAATGATTGATGATTTCTTCCCAAACCATTAATCTATTGACTGATTCATGAAAAAGGACCAAGTATTCTATAGTGATTGGTTCATAGATAGATAAAAAGAACGGATAATGAACTTGTGTGTGATCTGAACTAATAACAAAGAGAAACAAAGCATCAACAGATCTCAGATCTCTAAAAGGATAATATTATAAAATAAGATACTAAGATATTTGCTACTTCCTTTCATTCATTTCAAAGGCTCATCGACAGAAGAATAGCTAATATTTGAATTTTCTTTAGAAGGATGCCTGCATTAAGAGGGATGAATTAAAATATTTTGTTAATTTCTATTGTAAGAGGACTGTTACATGCTATATATCGGACTCAACTCATAATTCCTAAATCTAAAACATTCAATTCAAGACTAAACCCAATATTCATAACTAATGACTTTTAATAACTCCAACATTCTCTTCAAACTTGTTACACAAACTAAAAAAGATCTCACATGGAAATAAAATTGGGTAAGATATGAGAAAGCAGGTACGTGCCAATTCCTTAGAGAGAGAATGAGGGAATAGCCTGGGTCTCTAATGAACTTCTCTTTGCGATGGCATTAACAACGCGCAACGGATTGATCAAAAGAGAGAGAATGCACAAAATGAGGATTTTGGAAGCAGCAAAGAGAATAAGTCAAAGCCCTAGGAAACAATCTCTGGAGTTTGCTACTCCTTGCAGAAGCATAGACAACCGAGTCAAACATTCAAAAAGGAGAAAATAAAGAACTCAACAACAAATTGGGTCAACGATTGAAGGTTGTTCATTAAGTAGATGATGGAAGACGATGCAGAAAGTTAGGAGGAAAGAAATCTGGCAAAATCTACTAAAGGAAGGCATGAAAGATGCAAATCTATTAGAAGATATATTCAAGGCAGAGAGCCAGAACTTAAGCTGCAAGAAATTTGTGGCTGCTGAAACTATATAGACTCTACTGAAATAGCACAAGGCAAACTGTGTTGCGAGAAGTAGATTTCACAAAAGAAAACATGGCTACTGGAGTGTGTGCAAGAATTATTACCACTTGGGTGCCATACTTCACGACACATGCACACTAAACATTGAGAACCTAATGCTAGTGGACAATGCATTGTACACATGGGAATAAGATGGACACAAATCTGACCCAGAAAGACAGATGGAGAAACCGAGAGGACATATGTTAATGAAAAGATGTAGGTATTGAAGTTGCTTTGTGCAGATCATGGAAGTGGATTAAACTACATGAGAGGAACAGGACTCATGGCCGAGAGGAATCCACAGCTTTGCATAATGTGGGAAATGGAAGTACACTGTCAAGGCCACTGGAAACTAGAAAACTCAATTTGTGGCTAAGAGGAATCAACAAGAGACTGAGGAATTCTCCTTTATTCCTGTAGTGACATAGAAGGAATCACCACGATCCAATCTTGATATCCGAAGAAATGTTTAACCGATGGCATTAAAAAGTAGTTATAGGCGGTAGGTGGTCAACACTTCCCTAAACTTTCAATCTGCAATGTTATGTTATTTGAGATATTATCTGAGAAAAGAATGACATGAGAAATATTGCAATGCACGAATTGATGCTTGATTTTTGAATAGTTTGTACTAATTGTTTAAGTTTAGAGTATAACATCCCTAACCATATTGACACTGAGAAAGATCAGCATGGTGGAAATTTAACCATATTACTCCTAACATATATTTCAATTAGTTTGCAGAATCTTTTGATCCTTGAGTTTGATTCTTTGGTATGCTACTTGAGATCTTGATCCTGATAGCTTTGCAAACATGGCCTTTTTCACCCATCAAGATTGAATTGTTAAAAAATGTCTCAACCAATTAAGTCAAGATAAATCCATTTTGGCTAGAGATGCTGAGGTGATTCAATCTCAATCTGCCATCAGAGGAACATGAATCACTCTGATTGTGGATCAGAAACAAAGATTTAAAATTAGTCAGGAATAACAACATAAATGAAATATTTTTAGTCACAGTTATTTTTAAAATCATTCAGAAAAAAATTATAAGTAAACTTATCAAATAGATCAAAGCAAAGCAAGGTTAGTGGCAAGGTTTCCTTTATTTCTTGAGGTCATGAATTCAAAGACTTGCCTAACAAATAATGAAACAGAACTTTACATCGAAATAAGGAACTAGCAGATCATCAAACAAAAGCATCCATAAAACCTACCAGGCATTTGCTAAAGCTGTTGACAAACCTACAAAGCGGATTGAGCGTGCTGTCTGTGATGAAATGTATCGCATCCTAGAAACTATAACCTGAAAGTGATGTAAAAATAAATTGTTCACTTCAAGTCAATATGGACAGCACAATATAGTTATATGGTCAACAAGAGTCTCATATTAGAGCAACATAGCATGAGTAGGAATTTTGAAGTCCTATAGCAAATAAAGTTATCTATAAGCACTCAACAGGGATTAGGTAAGATACTCAAATGTAAGCTTCTCAATGCAATGTTATTATGAACATAATGATAAGTTAGAAAACATAAAGGTAGGATTGGAACCATGCTCAACGTATACTTTGTGCTTCATATTGACAAAAGAAGAAACATAGAAAAACATCAGAAATATTATGAAAAGTGAAAACACACAAGCAATGTTAACATGCAATAGCTGTTGATAAATGGAATCATGCACTGATTAATATGATACCAAAATAGAGTCAAGCAACCCTTCATTGCCACATCTTATCAGGCAGTGTGATCCCTGCAATTACTAATGTGAAATGGCTATTTAAGTAATACTAATATAGGTAGACAACAAGAAACACTTGAACAATTGGAAGAAAAAAAATCAGACAATTGTGTGACTAAATCAAGTTTCTATCTTGTTATCTATATATTAACAAATCAAATAATATTCAAGTTTCAGCTGCTGTGTCTTTTTAAATCCTTTATTCATTCGTTGTTCACTCTATGCCAACTTTTCAAAAAAAAATAAAAGAGCTCCTAAGAGTGAGATTGCAAAATGAAGAAGCTTCACCAAGTACATAGAGCAAAATCGGGATGTAGATCACGTCCTGGAAGGATTACCATGGTTCTTCAAGGCAAATGGTTCATTGTCAGTGAAGAATTATACTGTAGTCAGTCATCAGTGAGCAAGGAAAACTCATTCAATTCATCAGGTGATTTGTCAGAAATATTTTTTAAGCAAACCTGCTCACACCACTGAGTTGCCTGAGCTCTCAGTGTCACATTTCAAATATCTCTCAGGTTATGTGCAATACTCTAATAAACAATTCCCACATTTAAGCATCTTGAGACCAATGATAAAGCTAAGAAAGGTAACGTAGACCAAGTTTTTAGATCTCATCCCATCTTGGTTAGAAGGGAATCTTAGGCAATGATCTTCATGATGGAGCATCACGACAGTGCTAGCTTACTAAATCAGCAACTAGAAAACAGAAGATCCTAAACTAGTTGCAACAAATGGTGGCAGTTGTTCATTTTCCATCTCTTCTTTTTTGTATTTGTCATCTTCTTGTTCTTTCGCTTCCGCTCCTGTTTGGTATCAACCAAAATTAACATATACCATTCAGAAATTAAAATATTGGCAGAATGCTGATTTAGAACCATATTGTATTGGCAAATGGTACAATCAGGCACATTGTCAAGCTGGTTCATTGCCTGTCAACCAGTGTATTTCCCCTCAATTCCATTTCAAATACCTTTTTTTTATATTCTATATGCCAATAAACAATTTAATGTTATAAGTATTGAGATTAGCTCTAGAATAGATTTAAGTTATGTAGCAAATATGAAATTGTAGACCAACTTTACATAACTGAGCCTGTTATTCTTACTATGTCATATAAACTTGTGGCCCCATTAATCTGTTTTGGGAATAGATAGTCCGACATGGCAGACACCAATTATCTACAAATTGACTAATTCATCCACAATGAAATAGAATTCAAATGGATTGAATTCTCAAAATTATCACAATTTCCAAACATCCTCTTAGTATGAGGGATGTTTTTAGACATACGATGATGTCCTACCTTGTGAGGGAATAGGACTGACAAATATTTCTCACTTGCTATATTTGTTCTGATGGTTTCTTTTTGTAGGTCTCTGCCTGTCTACCCATCATTGTAATCCACAACAAAAATCCACTATCATAAAATTCTGAATGTTGTAGAAAAGGTCAATCGGATGAATTCTGAGCTTGTTGGCATCCTCCTAGAGAGTACTTCAGCATAAACACATAATATCATAGTACCCCAATGGGGTGCTTGTGAAAGTATATTTATGGAGACCACTTGGTTATATTATCAGTAAAAAAAGTTAATATTCTTGAAGAAAAGAATAATCATAACTGTAGCTGAAAATAAGATTTGGTTATTTAGTTGAATCCATACTAATAAAAACATGTGATTTTCAAAATACCAATTAAGACTTCGATGTTTCACCTGCGTCTTACATTGTCGAATCAAATGTTAGTTGCATTGTTATAATACTATGTGTTGCTCATTCAAGCCATATTGTAATTGTTGGTACAATTGGGCCATTTGTGATCAGACCGATCATTGGGTTTTGAAATTTGGGCAAATAGTTTAAGTTAGGATATATTTGTATTTAATATGTGTATGAAGTTGAGCAAGACTTGATCGAGATACACATGAAGACATGGCATGGCCAAGTATATTGATGAATTGATGGCTCAAAATTCATGAAGATCGAGCTGAGGGCCTGAGGAATGAGTAGCTTGACGAAAGATGACTTCAAGTCAAAGGTATAACTTTTGGTGAGTCGAGTGTTGAAAGACCATGTACCTAGGAGAGGGTAGATCTCAATATAGGCTGACTCGACCATTAGAATGGTCATAGTCGACGTATCAATCGACTAAAGGGTGCCTTCAGTCAATACGTAACTGAGTCAATTGAGTAGACGACTCAAGGGTTTCAGTCTGTGAACAAAATGATTTTGTTTGGGGTTATAGTTGGTGTCATTCAACAAATGATGCAGGTCTATCGATTGATGAGGGTTGAGTTGGCTAGACAGTCAACTCAAGTTAATCAATCGGCCAGTAGAATATTTCTTTTCGTGATTGAGTCGATTAACAGTTGACTAATGATCAGACATAGTCAACTGCTACTACAGTAAAAAAGTTAGAGAGAGTCGTTAATGAGAAAAAGTTACACAACAATAGTCAAATCAGCTAACGACTACAATACATCAATCGGCTGATGGGCCATTCTAGTTGATTAATCGGCATCAACATAGCAAACGGTCAAGAACAAAGTGAAGCTAGTTGAAGGCTAATATAAGGAGGTCTTGGAGGAGATTTGAAGGCTAACATTCCTAGATATTGTAATCATAATCTCCTCATTCTTGTGCTCTCAATTGTAACTTTCAATGCTTGTAAGGTTTCTCCACCTCCGAATGTTGTCCAAGGAGAAAAAGTAATGGGAATTCGGGGACGATCTATTGATGGATCATTGGCCGTGGAGTATGATAAAAGTAACACTAAAACATACTTGTAGATTTTCAGGTGTTTCTGTTATTTGCTTTGTCGGCTCAACCTTGAGAGATTCACATGAGAAATGTTGTTTAAATTTAACCATTACAATATAAAGTTAACCATTAAAGTTAAAGATTCACATGGAGGCATCAAGAGAGAATGCTTGGATTTGATTGATCTACCCAATTAGGCAACAATTGAAGGCAATGCATGTATGTTATTGGACAAGCAAAAAAGATGACATCCTTCATCCACGTGACATTCTATCTGTGTACAAGTTTCAACTTAGTTTGATCACATCCTCCATCAGTTTTTTCCTAGTATTTGTGAGGTACACACCAATCTCTACCACCAACTCTATTTGATTTGATGCATTTGTCTCATGTTACATCCATTTCTTCTTGTGAGCCCATATATTTGAACATTATTCTTAACAATTCATTTTTTTTAGTATTATTAAATAAGCGAAAAGTTTTCGGTGTACATGTGGATAGTATAATATAATAGTGTTAATATTTGTACAGATTTAATTTCTATCCAAATTGAAGTCTATTGTTTCCTCGCATTTGTGCGGGTCATTCTGCTAGTTTAAAAAATCCAACTTCATTAATTGGTAGTGAGTACCACTTGGTACTAAATGGCATATCTCTTGATACAAGGAAAAATGTTGTATGCCACTTGAAATACAGTACATTTTCTCGTGCTGATCCAAAATCAGGTGGTTTTGGTACCAATCTCTCGTGAAGCAAACAATTACTGAGCGTGGTAAACAATCCAGATCAGTGTTTCAAATTCTAGTACTAACCCATGGTACATAAGTTGGCAGTTGGCTCAAAGACAAAACCCTTGTGGCCAAAAAACCAGACACTAGAACAAGACTTCAATCCTTGATGTAGAGATTTAAGATATTAGAATCTAGATGCTCCTAAAATCATGCACTGCTCTGGTGCAACTACAATGTATTACTTTGACATTGATAATATAACAGATTTATTTGTATTAAGACAAAAACTTGAAAAATAGGAATGCTACAAATTGCAAATGAAATAATGCATTGAAGCAAAATGAAATGGTAATTGTGCACCAATGGGATGATTGTTTCAATAAATACCTCAAGAATTGGTCCTCGATCAGCTCCTAGAAGATGTATCTCATCCAATATCATCAGCCCGACCTATTAGTTAGCTAAAGGTCTAAGTAGCAAGATTAAACAGGATGACAAAGTAGCACTGGGTAAAAGTAAATACCTTCATCACATAGCTGCGGTTTTTCCAGCTACGACTGATACCATCCCATTTTTCAGGAGTAGAAATAATAATATCAGCTGATAATAATGCCATAAGATCAGGAGTAAAATCGCCAGTCATCTCAACCTAAAATAGAACCATTATAGCACTCAAAATTATAAGAATTTAACAACCCAAAAATACAATACCATTTTCTTCCCAAGTGGAGAAATAAGACGCCTTTTCCAGTCATTCATTCTTTCTCGAACAATTGCTTTGAGAGGAGCTATGTAAACAACCTAGAGTATAAAAGTATTCAAAAACAATACTGAGTCAAGTAAAAAACAAGTCACAGATGATTATTCACACGGGCATACAAAGTGTAACAGAAAAATAAGCCATAAAACTATGGTTCCATCAAGCCAGACAAAAAAGATAGAACATAAAGAAAGTTTGATTCTTTTTCTGCAATTGGAATGTAGTGAACCTTCATATCTGGCTGAGTGTCAAATAGATGCAACATAGCTAACTCTGCTGATATTGTCTTTCCGCTGCCTGTTGGAGCTCCCAAAAGTACATTGTTATCCAAGTGATATAGGACATGAAAAGCCTGAAATATTACATAATATTACTATCATAGAGTAACAAGAGAACAAAGAGTAATAAAACATAATGGTTGAGAAATAGAACCTGTGTTTGTATAGGATTGAAGTGAGAAAATTTATAGAGATTTTTGTAAGTCTTGTTGCCAAGTGAACCAACAGGAAGAGGTTTCAGATCAAGAAGTTCTGTGTGTGATATTTGCATCTACAAGTGACAACCTTCACAGTATCACCAATAACCCATTACTAGTTCTTAATGAATGCAAGTAATTTCATAACTCATACCTCTGGCAATGTGAGATTGTGGAAGGACACAGTATAGAGTGATTCAGCGTGCAACCAAGAATCAGAAACAGCACGTATGTAGTACTGTGGAGGATGTGGTTCAAATATTGGAACAGTAAATGAAATCTTCTGTGGTTCAGGCCTTGCCATTCGTTTAGTCAATGTGAAAAGCTCTGAATGGTAAATGTGATCATTCTCTGAATCCTGATAATAAAATGGAAAGTTAATTTGCTTCTGGGTTGTATATGATTGTTACTATAATGGTTATACATATGCATATAAATTATTAAGAGCAAAAAAAGGGAGAATGCTGACTTATTACACACATTTAAAATGAACAAAAACAATTGCCTACAATATTAACAGGGACACAGCACCAGAACATGCTAAATTGTAACTAAATATATTTTGTTAAATATTACAATAATAGAGTAGATAAAGAAGACATAAAGTTATTTAATATAAGCCACTAACTGTTGGCAACATTGTTAAGTTACAAATGTGAACTTGGATAGGACATATCATAATAACAATTCAAATGCTATGCCAAAATCTCCAGAACATCATTGAGCTTCTACAGCTATGTGACATCAAACCATTAGCACTTGTGGTTAGGACAATTGATATCATTATTATACACATCAGATTGTTTATCTTTTTATGAAAGACCACAGCAAAGGAAGCAAAATGTTTAGTTTAACATCATAAACTTTAAAAAACTGGAGCCATTAACTCCAAATGGAAGGATATCAATTGGGGGTCATTTTGCTATGAACAGACTTGTCCAACTCCATTTGATGCTCAACCTGATCTTGTGGAAGATCTAGGTGAGGGTTGAGGTAACATTCCTTCTCTTCATTGTCTATTTCCTTCGTTCTCTTCTCTTCTTCCCTTTGCTATATAATGTGGCTGGCTTTGGTGCATCCTTTGTTTTGGTTTAGATGGTGTTGGAACCAGTGTAAGGATTGTGGTTTATGGCTGTGTCAAATGGGAATAACAAGTTGGTGTGGTGTATGCTATTAGAGGTTTTATCTTCACTCTTCCGTGAGGTAATGCTCACCTACTATTTCTTTTTTTTTTTCAGATTTTTATCTTGTTTAAATCTTCTAAAGAGTGACCTCATCAATCAGGATTTGTGGGAGACTGATTAGGATAGTTGTTTGGGAATGATTTGAATTAATCAGTTCAGTTCTATTTGCTGCTAAATTGGTTATATTTGTGCGCCTAAGATAGGATTTTTCCTCATTTCCTTCAAAATCATGATACACTGATAAAATTGAATTTAATGATTGATCTGTTAAAGGCCTAACATTGATATAAAATCGGAGTTAACTGAAATTATATTTGCTAATCAGGGGCTAAATCAAATCAATTTTCAGGTGGTTTGGACATCAATTGGTTTTATTAGGGGAGTAATTTGGTCCTTATAGGAACAGTTCCAATAGGGTATAAATTGGTTCTAAGTAGGGTATAAATTGGTTGAGTTTGGGTCAAACCAAAGTTGGACAAGGTTAATTTCATCGAGTTCATAGGAGCATGAATCCCTCAGCGCCAAACATCCCTCTAGTTATCTTCTCTTACTCTTTATCTCTCTCCCTCTCTCCTCACATGAGCCCTCTCATCTTCTCAGCAACCTCTGGCTTTTCAACTTCTATGATAATTGGGATCGTATAGTAAGGGAGAAGCATCCAGTTCTTCTCCTCCCGAGCAGCAGCCTTGGCAGAGTTTTCCCTCCTTGGATGTGATTCCATCAGCCTGATAGAAGCTCTCTTCCATATACAGTATCCCATTTTCCTTGTGGTAAGTTTCTTTCGATTGGTTTTTGCCTTGTTGTTCTGTTAGGGCTCTAGTAAGTAGTTAAATGTTCATGATGGTGTAGGTTAATTGAGAATTCTACTTCAAGGTTGGCATCTCTTGCTTGCCTTCCCTTACAAGACACTGTGCATGATTAGTACTTGATAAATATTCTAAATTACCGATAATATATTTTATTATATTGCTTTACCCTCTTAAGTTGAATCTCAATTGACAATCTCTGTAGTACAATATGAACTATTTATAAAATGGTTCATAATGCATTGGTAAATTTTAGTGAAACCAAAATGATGGATGATTTTGGTTAGTCCCTGTTAATTTGTCCAAAGTTGGAATCAAGTGGAACAAAGTATAAGTGGATTAAAACTTAAAGAAGCAACAAAAAGTTTATATCATGGCAATAATTATTAAAAAGAAATAAAACTGGAAGGCTAACACTACTAGTTAAACTCCATAATCTTGAGTGTTAGCTCAAAGCATGTCAGGTGGGGATATAGCCTCTTCGCTTGCAGGTGGGTCATCAGCCCATTTATTCATTATCTATTGTAGCTTCAACCAAATGCTCAAGGTGGAGCTTCGTCCTATTTGCACCCAGGTGGGGTTTCAGACTTTATATTATATTGATGGGCCTTCGGTTGAAAGCATAGTTTACCTGATTATGATACAACCATTGATGACATAAAAGTTGCTAAGATGTTGATAACCTTAAATATGATAAACGGATGTTAAAATTTCTCTTGTTGGATACTGTCCATTTTAATGATGAGAATTAGAAAAAAAAAAAGCACAAACTTGCTAAGCTATTTGAAATTTTGAATTATTCTTTACCATGCACATTTACTGTAAACCTCACTGTGCACATTTGTGCTCACCTATTATTTTCTTTGGCCTACAAAGGGGACAAGACCTTGAAGTGTTACTGAGGCTCGTTAGTTTGGTTAAAGTGTTTCCTTGGTTGTATTTTGATAGAAAGGTTCACAGGGGTATTGAAAATGTGTTTAACATATGGTTTATTGATTAATAAGAGCTTAGTTTTTTATTTATAGGAATGTGTTTTTAGATAATTTTTGTTTAAGAAAATATACTTCATAGGCATGGTTTTTTACATATAGAAGTATAAGAATTGTGCTGTGTTCTAGAGAGGTCAGGAATTTAATAAAAATACCTTGTCTTGAGTATCTATGCATGTGTTCTAGAATGTATTCCTATTTTATTCCAAAGCAACAGTCGGATTGTAATTTGGAAATTGTCAAGGGTTAGGTTGCCTTGCATGCAAACTGGAGCCGAGTCGTGAGAAGATAAGTTGAATCTGTTCTTAAGTTGTCCCTAGTTTCCATAAAGGGTATTATAGGTCAAAACATAGTGTAATTCATGAGCTACATGTGAGCTGAGAGTATGATTATCAGCTGGTTTAACTCTGTAACATGAAATGATTATTATTATGATGTATGAAGGGGTTAGTTCTAAATAACATACAGATAATTAGGCAGATGGTGTTAAATGAAAGAGCTGAAGAAGTACAAAATCATGATATATCACCAACAAGGTTAAATTCTAAAGAGAGCTAAGAGTCAGTGTGGTAGTAAAAGGTTGATTAAACCCTTAACAATGTTGGAATCCAGTTTAAGATAATGAATGGTAGGTCGATCTTTCACCTAATTGTTGCCTGTAACAAGAGCCTTTGTTCAGTTAGAGTTCCCACTATAAGAAATTTGTAGAGTCAAGGTATAACTAAATCTTCGAAAAAGGGTTGGTACCTGGGTGGTCAACAACTTAAAATCCCTTCTAATAATTATAACATGATACTATGTTGTTCCTTTGTTGCTTGTCTCGATTCATTCTACCACTTGGAATCCATTATAATTTCTCTGCTCATGATACATTTTGTTCACATGCATGATTTAGTTGTTAGACATGAGATCAAATGTGTACTATTTTTGGTAGATTTACCATACAGTAAAATTTACATTCTAAAATTGTTGTGCTTGTTGTAATGTTGATCCTGTTGTGTTACATTATAGCATAAAAATATTGATGATTGACCTGATCATATGATATAGGTGAAGGAAGTTAGAGGTTCAAGATTGGAGATTTAGTTGTATCATGAAGATGAGGGGGTTTGGCCTATCAATAAACTTGTCAACACATTAAACTCTGGTATTCCAAAAAAGTATTTATTTTGATGAGACAGACTAGTAATCAGGTGTAGGAATATTGGACGTAACATGACTAAATCTACACAGTTCTTTGGTAGTCATACATGTTTTTAAGCAGAAAAGTATTATGTTCCTTATCTGATCAGTGGCAAGAGAGTAGCTAAAGCCTACTTGTCAAGATGCAGTAATGTTTGAATTGATATGGCTATAGCATGTCTACATTTAATGGAATAACAATGGGCACTCATAAAAGACAGATTTTGTGCAATGTCTTCTATCTGTATTATTTGAATCTTCCTAGCTTCTACAACCTACTAGCATTTTCAATGCTCATCCCATTTTCCCTACAGATTAATAGGCATAAAGCTGGCTCATAGAGGAGGTTGGTGTTATAGTTGGCTTGAAAGAATCACTCAACCTACTAGATTTCTTATTTCTAAATTTGATTTCTGCCATTCTCATTTCCATATTGCTTTCTTTACTGGTGTCAACAAAACCTATGTTTCCATACAAGTAGACATTCTTCGAGTTTCTCTTAATGTTATTCTTCAGATGTCAGATAGAGGCGTAAAAAGGGTTCTTGAGATATCAATTTTGTATGATAGGATATAGTATTGTTATGTTATGTTTTCTTGATAATACCTAATTAAAAGGTATGTTTTCTCTAAATGTTTGAAGTAATATTTGGTTATTATGTTCAATAGTGTTAAAATAGTTCAAAATTTGTGCAGTATGGTATGTCTTTCATGCTATGGATGAGCGGTGGTTTATCCTAACTTTTTATATACTTTGACATTTTGATGAAATCTTTAAATTGTAAGTGGTTATATATCTAGTCGTGTCCTTCCACTACATGAAAACGATCCTCTAAAATCATGACAAAAGAACTAATACTGAAGAAGAAGAAAATAGTACAAGAAGTCAACAACAATCAAGCTTTTATCCACCAAGTGAGGTCGTCTATATGGATCCTCTTAAGTTCACTAGTTTGAGTAAATTGTATAACTGATATATGCACCTCAACAAGAATCCACCAGCGTTTGGAAGTACCATGAAACCGATCCTTCCAATTAAATTCTGGAGTTATAAGAAGATCAACCTGGAGATATGAAATAACAAGATGATAGTGTTGCACTTCTAGCAAGTGTAGGTAGTGGAACAGCTTACAGAAATAAATTTTACCTTTAAAACGGTTCTGGTAATTGGGCTAACCGTAGCAGATAAGTTAATATTTGGAAAGTAACTCAGATACTGCTTGACCAACTACAACAGCAAAAGAAATGCAATGTATGCTAAACTTGGTATCAAATGAAGAGCATCAGCATTAACAAATTTCACTAACAATAAACCTTTCCTCCAGGAGCATAGCGTATCAAAGCACTTATATCTTTCTCTTCCATCTCAAATAGATGGTCCAAATCTGTGCCTCTTTCTTCAAGTTTTTTCAGAACCTAAAAAAGCAGGATTCATGATACTTCCAACTTAGTTAATATCATATGAGATATTTAAAAAGATCATCAAACTAACTGCTGCTGAGAGGTCTCGGTCAAACTGTCTAAGAGGATGCTGATGAGGCCAAATTTGCAGATCAACAGCCTTGCAATATTGCAACATTAAAGCGGACATTTCACACCAGCCTCTGCGCAAACAAATCTCAAATAGAGCACGCATAATACGAGCCAAGCTTGCACTAATATATGCAGCATCTGAAATAAGAGAGAAGCTCTCAATTGAACCACGTGAAATGTACACCTACAGAATGCCAGCATTGTGACTTAAAAAGAAGGCTTCAGCTCACTTGTAAAAGAATCAAGTAATCACACTAAAGGTAGGCACCTGAATAAGGATTGCAATTTTTCCATGCTTGTCTGTTGGTCCACCTTTAACTTCTAATGGACATAACATTTTAAACAAATTTTCCAGCTCATCCTGCTCTTCCTCTCTAACAACAATGTTCTCAAACTCAGAAGAATGAGCAACCATGTTAATCACCTGCAAAGAAATGTGAAGGTTCTAAATAATAAATTAGAAAGAAGAAAAATTCCGAGAAATAAAAAGATTCCGACATGAAATTATCATACTTCACTGTCACTCATGTGCCGCCGAAGCATCTCATTGTAAGTTTCAACACTAGAGTACTGAAGATAAAAGTGGCTGGCTATACGGCCAAGCTCTGTGCAGTAGAAATTGCCACTTTTCTCATCAAAACGCATCATTTTTGCCTTGTCCAGAGCACGTGCAGCATCGGTTATAAGAGATCTTTGCTTGGAAACTAAGGATGGATCAGCAATCACCTACAAAAGAAAAAGCATTATATCAACAAAGATAAAATAAAAGGACCATGAGAAACTGCTGTTGCAACATCATAAATTCTCTCTTGAGACCTATTTTGCATAAACTAGGATCGAGAGTTAACCTTGTTACTTGGTTTTGAATATTTTGCAAATAGGTTTATTATCTTATTTCTTTTCTATATTCTTTATTTTTATAAATAACTGTTGATTACTTCAGTATTTTATGTGATTTTCTAATTCCTTTCTCTCCCCCTCCTCTCCTATTAATCACTAAAGTAAACAACCAATAGAACTTTGCATTATTTAGAAAACAAGAAGCCATTGTAAAGGGTATACAAGAAACAGTTTGAAATCTAGGATCAATATATTTAATACCTCATCCCATGGTATTCCATACACCAGAGGGTTTGTCTTCATTCTTATAAACAAATATGTGTAACCAAGCCAAGCACAAGCCTCTTTGATGTTTGTGACAGTCCCTAACACCACCTCAGCATTCAGGTTATCCTTCATTGAGTTAATAAACTGCAAAAGAGAACCAACAAAGTTCATGCTAAAAACACACACTACCAATAAGTATGTGGTAGCTAAAACAAGAAACTAAAAACATGAGATAGTTCAGAAGAAACAATAATATACCCTTGTTACACGTACTCAATTCATAGCTAATTATATTATGACATCTATATTTTAATTCCATTAAATATCTAAGAGCAAATTGGGATATCCCTAGTTTCAATCACTAATTTTAAAAATATATAACCAGTATGTAGCAAACAATATGTAGCTGACGAGGTCAAACTAATGATCAATTCCATCCATGCTTGGCATTTGTTAGCTGATTAATAGCAACAGGCAGAATTCACATACTGCTAAGAATATGGAGTGATTTCAAAAGGTGAATTTCGATTATGTAGCAATACTCTCCATATTTGCAAGTTGGTTTCACATTTATTTTTAGAACAGAGTCTTTTCCAATTGCATCACTTGCAAGTTGCAACATCCAGAAGTCTTCTTTTATAGCCAGCTGCCACGACCGGCCACAACAATGGGCCAAGAATGCATCCCCGCCAACTACAAGGCATCACTCCTCAAAGCAGCACCCACCACAGTCAATGTTGATGGCAATTGATGACGCAGGCTGCCTTTCAGTACTTTCTTTTATCCATCAAAAACATCTTATCTCAAATCATTTTTAGAGTTTTGTAGGTTTATTTTTTTCTCATTCCATCTCACTTATTTTGCTCAACCAAACTGAGAAAGCAAGATTGATAGCCCATGGCAATAGCTACTAAAGAAAAGTGAAGAACATTTGATTTCTGAGTTTTGATTTTTAGATTGGTAAATATAACCAATTCCTCTCAATGATTCAATTCATGTTCAAAGGTAAGACTACTTCAGTCTTTTCCATCTTATTGAGACTACAATTAGTTTTTCAAATTTTCAGGTTGAATTTGTTGATAGCCGAAACACACTTTAGGAACTCTGCACAACAGGTGTTTGTCCTAATCATGGAAGCTGTGCTGATAATCCTTGAAACTGAGGTAATTTATTGCAATGATTCTACTAGTAAAAAACTTGAATTTCAAATTAATTGATGATACATAAAACGACTAAGATTTCACTTCTCTATTTCTTATTGTACTAATTTTATTCAAAAATCTTTAGAATTTTTAGTAATTTATTATACATAAAAAGATTAAGATTTCGCTTCACTGTATCTTTACAAATTGGATTCATACTATTCCATGGTTTATCATGATTTCATGACAAGCCTGGAAATCATGATTACAACTTATTTTGCATACTAAAACTCTTATAGACTTATTTTTTATTTGTATATATATTATTTAATATTAACATATTTTCACAATGTGGGTAACAGAATAGTTCTAATAAAAAGAAGTGTGCAAAGAACAAAAAAACAAATTAGAGCAAATGAGGAATTCACCTGACTTTCTATAGGTAGTTGACTAGTAAGCAGCCTCAAATAATATGCCAGTTTGTCATGAGTTGTAAGTATAATGCCTTCACCGCTCTTGTCAAACTGTGGTCTCCCAGCACGACCAAAGATCTAGCATAAGATGCAACGGAATATATCAAAAAATTCAGATCAACAAAATATCTTGAAGGATTGTTTTAATGTGAAACTGCAGTAAATAGTACCTGCATGACATCAAGCATACCCAAGTCTCGCCATCCACCAGCCTTAGGGTCATAAAGTTGTGTGCCCTGCAGACCAATTCAAAACACCGACAAATTCTAAAAACACATGTTGAGGACCAATGTTAAGTATTGAATTTTATAGAAAAATAAAATTAAAATTTTCTAGAATTTTGAATTGACAAAATAAATGAACGGAATTGTAAAATCAGAATTTGGTTGTCGAGTTGAAACCGAATTAAGTTTGGATAAAATCCAACAGTAGGCGCAGAGGTAGGCACATAGATTAAGATTACGTGGGTTTAAACTGGGTTTGATTTGGCCAAATCATAACCGAACCAAATTTTAAATGGGTTAAACCGATTCAATAGTTTAAAATGAATTAACAAATTTTAAGAAAACTTTTTTCTCTCCTCTGTTTCTCTTTTTCTCTTCCACGCATGCTGGCTTCCGCCACCTCTTCTTCTTTCCACGCACCAACTCTTCCCTTCCTCCTTATCTTCTTCTCTTAATACTTTTCCAGCAACTGCAGCCCTAATCCTTATTTCCTCTTCTTTTCTTCCAGCAGCAAAACTGCAGCTCTCCCTCTTCTCCAAAATTCCAGCAAGGGCTGATTCAAGCCACCAACAGTAATATTTTTTCCCCCTCTCCTTTCAGCTCTCTCCCAGCTACAGTAGCCTCTTCTCCTTCCTCTTTTTACAGCAAGCAACAGGCACAGCAGCTTCCCATCTCCTTCTTCTCTTCGCAGAAGCATCAGCAATTTAATTGCTGCCTTTTCCAGCAACAGCAAGTAGATTCTTTTTCCTTCTTCCTTTTCTTCAGCAAATCCTGCCACCCAATAACAGCAATCATAACTGTAAGGACTAGTTTCAGCCACTAACAGCAGCTTCTCTTCCTTAATTCCAGCCAACAGTGACACATCTTATTGCTGTTTTTATTTTTCCATCAGCAGGCCAGTATTCCAGCACCACCTCCATGGTATTTCCTCTTTCTTCAGCCAGCCAACAATAGCACATACTGTTACCACTGTTTATCGTACCAAATGCCACTGTTTACTACAGTATTGGTTGATTAAGGGATCAATCAGCAATTCATATCGACAAAACACCCACCTTGTTTCATTGATTGAGGGGAAGGTATATATATTATCTATTAGAGGAGCCTTGGCGCAATGACAAAGTTGATGCCGTGTGACCTAGAGGTCACAGGTTCAAGTCTCGAAAACAACCTCTTGCAAAACAAAATAAGGTTGCGTATAATATACCCTTCCCCGGGACCCGCATTGGCGGGAGCTTCGTGCACTTTCTATTTAGGTTGGGTTGTCTAGTTTAGAATAGAAAATAAAATTTGTTATTTGATAGCAATAGATGTATAGGAATTGGGAGTATATCGTGGTAGTGAGATCAAAATTTGATCTACCAACTTCGAAGTTTAATAATTTTCATATTCTTATGTTATTATCATAATTGAATATCATTTCGAGTTCTCTGAATAATCTTCATATTATACATACAAGTTCGAGTGGAGCTCAGTGACTTGTTGACACTCGAAACTTTTTGTTGTATATAGAAGTGGGTAAATCTATCCTCTGACTCATTATGAATTTCCTTGTGCATGAATAAATAGATACATGGATTATATATGCTTATATAATTGCTTTAGAAAAGAAGATTAAAATAATATTTAAAATTGTGGAATGGGATTTTAAAAAATTAAATTATTAGGGGGAAATAATTCATGTTCATATGTGGGATTCATATGGGAATTAAAATGGGAAGGTTATTTTAAAAAATTAAAATGAATTATTCTGAATTACTCTTCATATGATACCTATCTTTAAATTATTTGACCTTCCATGCTACTTATGTTCTAGATGTAGATACTTGTACTTTCATTTTATATTGTTCTTATCTACAGACCCTGTGATGATTCCTAATTAAATGAACATAATTTATGATAAAACGTTGATTTAGGTTGGTTGATCAACTAACAGATAAAATGTGAACTCAAAATAGAATAATTATGGTAAAAAGAGTAAAAGTAAAATATTAAAGATGTTAAATAGAGAAAAAAATATTAAAAAATGAAAACTCCGAGCCTAGCCTTATACTAGAGCACCTTATCGCCCACATGAGTTGTGGTAGCGAGCAGTCGCCCGCAATCAAGATTTATTTGCACAATGGTGCTCTATTGTCATATTCCACCGGTGAGGGGGCTTTTAGCTCATACGTGACGTTATTACACTCTAAGGACACTGGCTCCAATGATTCACCTCTTAGTTGATTTACTAGGTTCATATCATTGTGACATTCATACATGTTGATACTTATATCATTGTTGACATATATACATGTTGATATTTATACCATTGATGTCATTTATACATGTTGATTAAATAATAATAACTAATAATTATCTTAATTGGTAATAAAAAATGGTGATAATTTAGGATAATAGTAGTAACTCTAAATATTGATAAACAACCAAAATAAAAGTAGTAAATGACTAGATATAGTTATATGTATTCAAATATGCATAAGCTAAAAAACTTAAAGAACAATTTAAAGTTTGTAATATGAAATTATGATAGTTCATTGACCTCCTAAATAAGATTAAATACATGCACATCTTTTTTGAGCACCCACTTAGCAATTTGTGCTTAGTGTCTGATCCCTTAACCTCCAGTTTAGTTTTGCAGGCACAGACACTCTTCTGATATTATAGTTAGTTTTGGCTTTTCAACTCGTACATAGAGTTGCTCAGAGATCCACGACATGCTAATTCTTGGTTTGAATTTTATTTCGATGTATTTCCATTCTATTCATTTGATATTTTGTTTATACGATTTTTTTGTTTCAGTGGGAAGCAACTTGAGAATGGATCACCTCAGTCTGCATCATCCACGGTTTATGGAAGTAATCCTACTGCTAATATGGCACACATCACACTGCCAACATGCCATCACTAGCCAAACACTTGGATTACTAGATACACTAGTAGCATTTCCCTTTTCTCTGGCCTTAACCACTATCTAATCTACCCATTCTACCCTAACAGATGCATCACTCCCATCTCATCTGTAAATGAGTGTATTGGTCAGGTCATTCCTATAGCTTTACCACTTCTTGAATTTTCTATATGATCAAATTTTCTATAAGCCTACTATCTGTGAGCAAAACTCACTAAGTTGCCAAATAGTTGATAGCCTAACTCTATCAATTGGCAACCAGTATTTGTGGCATCTTAGCTTGCAGAATCAATAAAAAATTATTCCTATCCTATCAACCAAACAGTCTTGAGTGTGAATCTTATCAACTGAGTAACACTTCTGGCCCTCATTAATTACAAATCATTCATCAGCACCTTTTTCTTTGGTCCATTTTGATGTTTGGTGTCCTAGCTAAATTCCTCATGGGTTTTTGCAATATTTGTTACTTTTGCTCATGCCTACTCACGCATGATATTTTTTTAGTGAAAGAACAGTATGAAATTTTATATTTTCTTTACCTTTTGTATGAAAATTAAAACACAATTTTCAACTCCTATTCATGTACTGAGATTCTGAAAAGTGAAAAAGTCAAAATCTACAGTAGCTTTCGGTCTTTCCATTATAATCAAAGCAGTCACTGTCAATAATTTTGCTCATATACACCTCAAAAATAATGGCATTACAGATAAAAAAAATAGGTATTTGGAAAATACTACAATAACCCTTCTACATATAATAAAGAATAAATCCACTGCAATTTTGGGATAATGTGATTCTCACAAATCATCTTACTTATCAGTTGCATGCTTTTTTTCATTCTTCATGGTAAGATCCATTCTCTATTATATTTCCTCATGTGGAACTATATAACCTTAAACCACATCTATTTGGGTTTACACTTTCAGTTGTATCTTGTCCTCAGGGAATGATATGTGTTCTCTAAATTTGTCAAGCGTCTTTCAAATATTATAGTTAAAGGACTAGTATTGTTATCTCTTGAGTTACATCAAGTCTTTGTTTTGATTTATGTGATGTCCTTCAAATCTATTTTTTTTTTCTCCTGAGGTACTTCCACGTCTACTTCATTGGCCTCCTCAAAGTCTCAATCACTAAAGGCAAATGTCCAAGTTCTGAGCCAATTGCAGTAGCTTCACCAAATTTTTCCCTATCAGAACTTTCTGTGGTCTCAGATCCCATAGTGGACCTTATCCTTCCTATTGTTATAAAGAAAGGTACTTATAAGTGGAACACCTTAACTTTCCCATTACATCTCTTATGTTTCCTAACTCCATTGTATTCTACTTTTTTTGGCATATTGGATTCTACCAGTGTTCCCCAAAATATCTCAGAGGTTCTATCTGCTAAAAGGTGAAATGGACTATAATGAATGAGATTATAATATAAGACTCTTAATGGTTGCAAATAAAGACTATCAAAACTTCCCCCAACGGCTCCATTGACAGACTTAAAGAATAATTAGTGGTAAAAGGATATACAAAGACATAGAGAGTTGAATGTATAGATACATTCTATGATGTGACTAAGATTGCCTTAGTTTGTCTATTTTTCATATATTGGCAGATATATCTAAATGGCCAATATACCAGCTAGAATCAAGAATGTTTTCCGGTAAACATTTTGAATGACATTTCAACTAGCTTTCCTCTCAATGAATTTTCTGATGAAGGACAAGGATATTTTTCAGATTTGGAAAAAAAGGGGCTTATTTGGCATTTTTTGCAAAGAAGACCTTGGCGAGTTAGTAATGAAAAATAAACGTCTTCTTGGGAATTTGCCCAATAATTTATCCATTAACAAAATAAATAAATATATATATATATATATAAAGAACAGTAAAATGACTTTGTGTTTAGATAGAGCTACCTAAAATTCGGTAGAACATTAAAGAGAAATATGTTTGTGGACAAGAACTATACACAAATCAAAAATTACTCAGACTTGACATTTTCCCTTCTCATACATGTGGCAATACAACATGTATGAGTATGACAAATGAGCCTGACAAACCAAACTCATCTATTTCCTCAAGTAGAAATGGTGCAGTGGAAAAAATGAAGAAGAAGAGGAAAACAACCTCAATGTAGTAGGAAGGAAGGAACGAGCAGGAGGAGAAGAAAAAGGACAGGAAGAGCAAGGGAAAAAACAGAGATTGAGGAGCTAGAAGGGAAAAACAGGAAGAAGAAGAAACGGAGGGGAAGAAAAGAGGAAGAACTGGAGGATGAGACTTACCTTTCTATTGTGCAACAAAGAAGTAGCCCAACACTGCTCTGTCTTGACAAGCAAGAAGCAGTGAGGTCACAACATAAAGATAATGTGATGTTGTGGAGAAGAGTAAGACAAGATAGAAGAGTAAGACAAGATGCCAAAAGAGGAAGTTATAATTTTAAGATTGAGAGGAAGAGATGAAAAAAAAAGTTGAAGCAAAAAAAATACTTTAATGAATTAAGGGACCAATAAAAGCTCACTCCATAATCCACACACAAAAAAAATCTACAGAGGGAAATGAGCAAATGGTTTAGCTTGCAAATGCTGGAAAAAAGATTTATTGTCATTCCAAAAACCCCTGCTTGTATTAATTCCTCTCTTCATATGTCCCTAATCTGTATAATATTTGCATGCTTTTCTACTAAGCCTGTGTGTCCCCGCATTGAGGAAAAACAATCAGATGTTTGAGATCCAGATCTATTTCCATGTTGACTATTTGTACCTGAGTTCGAGTAACATAATCGGGAAAAGCTAAAGACTGAAGGTAAAATTAAAAAAATATATATTATGAGGATTGACAGAATTATTTTGAGTTCTTCCAAGTAACAAGCAAATCCACCTATATCTGGAATAGATCTCCAACCTGCTGTCCTGCTATTCCTTTTTCTTTAACAAATAGGCAAAAGGACAACCAAGTATAAAGATTTATTTGACAAGTTCTTCGGTATGTATAAGCGGTGAAACATAGACTTGTGCATGGTAGATCAGTTGAATTATATTTTTACTAAGTGTTCAGTTCCATTTTCATAAGGCAAACCATATGATTGTTTGGAAGCTTTCATTTCCAAATACATGATAATCTGATAGCCACTAACCTTGATGATAACTGTATGTGCTGGTAAATTCACTCCCCATGCCAAAGTTGCAGTACACACAAGAACCTGAAGCACAAAAGTTATAGCATGCATAGTTCAATTTTAACCAAAGACTACAACTGTGAGCTGTACTTACTTTAAGTAATCCATCAGAAAATAGACGTTCTGTGAGAGCTCTATCAGAACGAAGCATTCCGGCATGGTGAATGCCGAAACCAGATTCAAATAACTCAACAAGTTCCCGGTTTCTGGATTTACCAACCTCTTTCTAATGCAAGAAAGCCCAATCAATAATCAGAGTAGAACTATAAATTAATCTATGTATATATATGAAATTTTACCTTGATCAAAGCAAATTGAGGATGTGTATCATTCCCAAATAACTCCAAGTCACCAGAATTTAGTGCTAACTCATTCTGCATTACACAGCACGGTCAAAAAGAAATATACCAAGGGGACATCACCAAGTCATTACAGGTTTAAACAATTAAGTCCACCAAAAAATATTCTTTTTTTTTGCACAATAACAATATTCTTCTCGAGAGTTCCTTATAGAGTTGTTAGAAAAGGAAAAGGGCAAAAATCAAAAGGGCGCCCAATTTTTTCAGAATCATCAAAGGAGCGCCCCACCCAACCAGCCCCTCATGTTAAATGACAAGATTGCCCTCAAATACAGTGTTTGGTATTATTATCTCATTTGACATGCATAAAATACAGTGTCAGGGTTTGACATGTTCAACAACATTTACATTGTAGTAGCTATGATTTTATAGCTGCTACAACGCAAACTTATCGTTCAACAACATTTATGTTGTAGCAGCTACGGATTCGTAGTTGCTACAATGTTGTAACCAAGGTTTAAAATTTCGACCCGTGTCGAGGTTTCGGTCCTGTACCGAAACGATACGGTTTCGGTATCGTATCATGTCATGCCGGTATGGTTTCGATATTTTTAAATATAAAATATATAAACTAAAAAAAAAAAATCTAAATATTTATAAAAAATAAATATATATATATATATTAAATTAATAAGATAATTTTATTAAGATTTAATTAAAGTTATTTAAATTATTCCATTTATAGTCGGAAGTTGATTGAAATTATTAATGCAAGTTTTTTTAATTAAATTGTTCTTCGCGCGTGGCATCCACGGTGGCTGCGAGGCCCGCGCGTGGCCTCAGCAGCAACCGCAAGGCCCTCCCGTAGCCTCCGCAGCGGCCGCGAGACCTCCGCGGCGGCCACGAGGCCTCCGCGATGCCCTCGTGAGGCCTCCATGGCGGCCGTGAGGCCTTCGCGAGGCACGCGCACCTCCGCAACCGCGGTACATCAGGTGTGCCGGTGTCGATTTCGGTCGGCGAGCAGAACGATATTTTTCGCTGATACCGGACGATACAAAACGGTATTTTAAACCTTGGTTGTAATAGCTATGGTTTTATAACGGCTACAACATAAACTTGTCTAGTTCAACAATATTCACGTTGTGAACTATAATTGCTTTAACTATCATAGCTGATACAACATTATAGTAGCTACGTAGCTGCTACAACGAGGACTTGTCTTTACAACTGGCTGATGGGACTGGGTGGCAGGAGATAATAATGTGGGAACGGTGTACTAGAGGGCAGTTGGGTAATTATACATGGGTTGTTGGTGGGGTGGGGCGCCCCTTTGATTAAAAATCAATGAGGGGGATAATTTAATATGAGAGAAAAGTTTAAAATCTCGAACAGTGCCACCAACTACCTGTCCCTCTCTCTCCATAGCAAAAAATCGTCTTTATTTCCTTCTCTCCTCTCCTTCCTTCTCTCCCTCAGTCTCCCTTATCTCTCAGTCTCTCTTTGTTTTTTCTGAGCTATGCCAATCTAGTGTTGAAGCAATTTCTGCCACGCAGCACTGCTCCAGTTTGAAACCATCTCACATGCCAATCTGTGAGTGGAATGGTAAATTCTACTTGATTGACACGGCTCAGCACTTCAACTGCTGGAATTGACATAAACTTTATCATACTCAATCAATAGCCCAATTACTTAAGCTTAAATCATTAATAATTCCCTCATTCAAGACAATAGCCTTTGTTCTTAGCCCAAAATTCAACATGGGAGACAAAACTAGGATGCATTGGACAATTGTAAGAGAGATGTTGAGTAATTAGTCGAAGGATTATTGCACATGCTTTGGACAAATTGTAAGGCATATTTCATTGGGCCAATAATAATAACTAACATTAACTACAACAATACAAAGAAAGTGTCACAACCAACAAGATGAAGGTGAGAGCACCAAACGTAACCAAAGATTCACGATTCATCTCATTAGAGTTATTCCAATGAAAATAGACAAACAAAAAAAAGAAGACCAATTTTTAGACTAAATTTGCATAATGATGGACGGAGGGATGTTAGAAAATCCTTTCAAGTTATGTTTGGGAGGGATAGTAGAGACTATAGCTGTCAATTATCAAAAAATCAATTAATATAGTGTTATGCAAAGATGACATATGCAACAAACGTAGTATGTATTATGCCAACCAAATACTTTATTATATAAGGATTTAAATTTTATTCTGTATCGGCCTACACAAGTGAAACTTCGTGTTCCGCTGGTCAACCGACATGCAAGGCAAGCTTGAGACAACAAAACCCTACCAAGCAACACCTTGAAATGTGGTGACTTCTTTGCAAGACTCTTGAGATGACAGCAAAGCTTCTACACTGCAACAATGCTTTTGCAAGCCTTCCAGCAACAATAGTTTAGCTTGAGGTCCACGGAGATTTTATTAAATGTTAGCAAAGAAATCATGAGTTCTTGAGACTTCCAGTAACTGCCATATGTTTCCAAGATGTAGGTGACCATTCAACAACCACTCTGTTAGCTCTCAAGAGGCACATAACCATTCCCACTACCCTCGTCGACTTTGTTGCCACCTGAAACAACCCCTAGATCTTCCTCCTTTTGGTGTTCGAAAAATGAGTGTTCTGCATGTATTCCTCCTTCGCTCATCTCGTCTTCTAGTGTTCAGTTTTGGCACACCTTCGGGATTCGACATGAGCAACATGTCTCATGCAACCTAGGAGTGAAACTTTGGCACAACTCAAGATTTAAAACCTTATATATATATATATATATTCCATGTCAATCAAGTACACATCCTATCACCTCATTTTTTTGAAAAGAAAAATGAGAAAAAGCATATGAGATGGATGGGAGGGATGTTAAGAATCCCTTGAGCTGATTTTTGAAAGATCAGAAAATATAGATGTCATTGAGCCAATTTATGTACGATTATGAAAAGTTGATGTGGGCAACAAATAGATGGATTATGTCGACCATTCAATTCATGACTAGAAAACATTGAAAAAAATATTCCTATCTTTCCAAGTGCAAGTCCTACATCAACATCATTTTGAAAAAATGAGAAACCAGAATGTGTCAAAATACACTTGAGTAAACATTTGGTCAGTAAAAAATTTAATATCCCTTTTTTAATTTAATCACATTTAAAATCTCTTTCATTTTTCTACAATGCCATACTAAACCTGCTGATCACACACAACAATAAATAAGATATTCTAGGACCAAAAGGGCAATCACTAAAAAGTATTACAAATTGAAAATGTTTTTTAAACAAAAACAAAAATTCAATCTTATTTTCAGTGTGATAAAGATGATTACCAAAGTTCTTGCAGTTTTCCCAGTGTCTTTACGTGAATGGACAAATACCATTGCTTGATGACCTTGCTTTATTGAATCCAAAACCTGCTACGAATAAGCCACAGTGAATGCCATGATAACATTATTAGTAAAGTTAATTATCATTATAGAAGTCCAAATAAAACCTTTTCATAACAAATCGAGTTAAATAAAGCATTCTTTTTATAGAAATCTTTCTCGGTGATCCCAATGTATTGTTGAGCTAGGGGAACTGGACGATAGCTTGAATCAAAAAAGAACAGTCCGCTGTCTGGATTAACATGTAAAAATTGTCCGACCTAGTAATTGTACATCAAGATGTTATATAAGAAACAAGAGAGAAGATATATAAGTTGAGGATTCAACCATCCATATGGTGATATTGCAAAAAGTACCTCTAAGTAATTTGGTAAGGTAGCAGATAATCCCACAATTCTTATCATTGATTGTGTTGACTCAACCTGTCAAAAGTAGTAAATGTTTAACAGTGATAACTGAATTGAGATACCTAATACAATTCAAACATAGATGTTGCATAACTGAGATGCAAAGAATAAAAATATTGCACAATATCAATTATTTAAACATGCCAACTACCATTGAACAAACAAGTTATATGAGTTAGCATCCGATAATTAAGGTGGCAATAGTTTCATTCAGGATTTTGAACGGTACTATTTCAGTACCATGCCAGTATTTTAAAGTATAATGCTGGTGGAGAATTGGAGGGGGAGGATGGAGATGAAGTAAAAAAAACACACAATTATATCTCTACCTTGTGTCCCATTTGTATAATTTTAACATTGTATTGTACAGATACAAGTTAAAATAAATAACAAACACTATTTTAACTTATCTAGACGCATTGGTAGTATGTCGAGGCATGTCAAATATCAATATCACACAATCCTCATCAACAAGATTAACATAATGACATAAGATAAATTAATTGTGCCGAATAATATCAAGTTTCGGTAATTTCCAACATGGTTTATGAAAACCAAAATTATATTATGTTCTTAAATATTGTTCATTTTTAATTTTTTTGTGAATAAAATTTGTACTTGTCTTTGGGGAACATCAAGCATCCTATGTATAGAAAAAAACTCTGTAGAATACAAGCAAAAAAGACTTGGTTAGCAATAATAAAACAAGATAAAATTTATTTAAATATAGTAGGGGATAGAGCCTAACGGCGTAGAAGGATCCATATAACCGACCTCACCTAGTGGGATAAGACTTGGTTGTTGTTGTTATTATTACAATAAACAATGAATACATAGATAAGTGGGTCATAATGTGCATTTTAAGTCTCCAGAATTCTTAATGAACAGAATGAAAAATCAAAACAGCATGAGTGTTTGTAAGACAGACAATAGAATTAGACGTTCATATCAAGTTCAAAAATGCAAAACAGAAGATACTGTTTATTAACTGCAGTAGCAGGAGTTTAAATATTATAGGCTCCTTTCACTAGCACTAAATTTTGGATGTTATACACAATAGAGGATATGAGCAAAAAGGTTAAACCTAACCATTCATTGAAATTCGTCATAGTTTAACACTGGCTGGCAACCTAACACAACCCTCCTCCTTTATCCGGGCTTGGGACCGGCCATGACTAGTTCGCCATGGGCGGAGTTAGGTTAAACCTCACCCAACAATATTATTATACAGATTTGAACCTCTAGACACTGACCTCCGAATCCATCTCACCATAGGCCAAACAATTGTTGGTAACTCTATATACAGATTTCTAAGACCTACATGTCCTGTCTCAAGCTTTTGAGTACTCGTAAGGAGATATCAGGATAAACACAATATCACTATAGAACGTGTCAAACTAAACAATACAAAAAGGGAAATTAATGCCATGTTTCCTTCGAAGGAAGGGGTTGACAAGAAGGTAAAAATAAGGTTCAAAATCTCAAGCTATGTTGGAATTTCGGTGAATGATATGGCTTTGGTATTATGCCTCTATTTTGATGCATGGTACTAGAGACAGATTAGAGGTCGAAAGAGGAAGGAGATATTATTTGTGCCAAGTCACATTGAATTTCGGCAATTTATCGGAACGATACGTTTCGACCATTTCACCGGGCATAGTACGAGATTTTAAACTATGGTATCAACCCTAATTGGAATGAGATATACCAGTTTTATGTCAGCACTATTGAGTCCATCATTGATTCTTGTTTGAGCCTAACTGTTGAGAAATATAAGATGAAGATGATAATGAAGAGGTTTTAGCCAAATCTTGACTATAGATGAGAAGGAGAGGGGAGGAAGACTTAATTCTCGCCTTGCAATACCAAACATATTGTAGTCCATGGCAGAAGCTTGCTTCTGGTAATGTCAAAGCACTACAGAGTCGCACAAGCTTGCCTCGCGAAAAGTCAAAGCACTTTGGAGTCGTGGAAGCTCACCTAGCATGGAGCCTCATATTGTCAGCACTGAAGATTTTCTCAAAAGAAGCCTCGTGTCTACATTTTAAAGCATGAGTCTTCATTCATTCTACATGCTGATTGGAGCAAAGCCATAAGTTTTCCCTAGTCGATTGGTACAGAATGGTTATTTTAAACATGTTTGCACCTACTCAAACAAGTGCATTGTCTACGGATAAGTATCCAAGTACACTTTAAAATTTTCAAACCATGATGGAGTTTTAGACTTTGACTAAAATGATGCTGATTAGGTACCATATCGGTGTTTTGAGGTATGGTGTCAATAAAGAATTGGAGGGGTAGAAGGAAGGAAATGAAAATAAATAAATAAATAAATAAGAGAGCACAACTATACCTAAGTTCAAGCTTTGTTTCTCATCTAAAATGATACAAATTTTAACATTGTATTAAGGGGGCACAAGTTACCAAAAGATAACAAACATTATTTCAATTCATCTTGACATGTTTTGTAGTATGTTAAGAGGTTTTGAATGTCAATATGATACAAAACTCATCAACATAATTGACATAACACAAGATAATATAGAGTTTTGATAATTTACTGAAACAATTAATTTTGACTGTGACACCCGGCAGGGTACATAGTTTCAAACAGTGAATATAACATAGTTTCAAACAGTGCATATAACATGAAATAAATGAGATACGGCAAAATAGAACAATCCACTGGTAGACAGAACTACTATGAACTGGTTTATTAGCATATAATCCCTTATAGAATAGACTGAATCACATCCTAGATGAAGTAAAACCCCATGGGAAAAGCAATTTACTATGATATGTTAATTTTCAAATATGTAGAAAATGCATTAAAATGCTCAACTAATAAACAGTTTGTACATCACCAAAAACTTACCTGTCGAAGTGTTCGGGCAACTAGAGCTTCTATTACTGGACCTCTATCATCATTAAGCAGATGCACTTCATCAATGATTAACAGTTTTACCAGCATCGACAATGACATGTCACTGCTTTTGCGTGTAATCACGTCCCATTTTTCAGGTGTAGTCACTATCATCTAATATGATGCCATGTTAGATAGTGTGCCCATACAAGACCTTCATGGATCAAAAAGAAGAGTCACCAAAAAGAGTTACCTGGGTCTCCTCGAGCTCATTTTTTGACAATTGCATGTCACCTGTAAGTTCCCTTACAGCCAGATTCAAGGGAGATAACCTGCGACTGAATGTGGTTGTCACCTCAGCAGCCAAAGCCTATTAGAGCACTTTTGTAAGAACAGGCTGAGACACGAAGAAAGATCTAGATTGCCTGTAAGGGAAGAATACCTTCATTGGAGCAACATATACTATCTTGAACTCATCTTTGTGTAAAAAACCATCCCTGAAGTGTTGTTTGATCTACAAGAAAAGTTAGTATCACTAAAGGAAGAAATATTTTCTGGGGAAAAAGAACATTTATGATAAAGACAAAAGAAAGAATGTAGCAATTGTTAATAATTTTTCCCTTCATAAAAAGTTTAGCCTAGTCTAAAAAGGACCATTATCAGACAGATTCTACTGAAAATAACCTCGTGAAGAATAGATATCATAGCAATATTCGTCTTTCCAGCACCAGTAGGTGCACAAACCTGTCAACAGGAGAAAAAAAATCTTTTACACTCATTTGTTCTCCCAAACAAAAAAATTATGAAATTAACATAAAGGACTACAGTAGAACAAGAGGAAATGATAATAACCAGAATATTTTCATTGGTATTATAAGTTGTTTGATAAATATGGCTCTGGATGCGATTCAGGGATTTGTAGCCCTGGAAAGCAGCTTGCGCAAAATCATCCAGTTCTTTGATTTCAATCTGATGCATAAGAAGGTCATGGTCGCTGTTAGTTAAAATAAGATAGTCAAAGATGAAGAACAATAAATTGTCCATATACCTTGTTAATAATGGAGAATGTATATCAGTTTGGACAAGCTTTCCAGATTGCATGCAAATTACAAACCAAAAAAATGAAGTTCATGTTGAAGAAAAACTGGTTTGCAATAAGCATCCCTTCCTATTGTTTCATTCCTTCAATTAATAACAGATTTATATTTAGAGATTTGGTATTTTCTATTGTTAGGTAGCTGATTAAGGCATACAACCCAAAGACAATATTGCCTTGGAATGATTCCTGAATTGTGTTGAATCTCATGAGATTACCAACTAAGTCGCAGGCCATGTTCATGTTGCATTAGAATAACTTGAAGAAAAAAAAAGAAAGCAGTTAATCCATTTTCTTCTGTGATGGATAAAAAGAAGGCAGATATATTATCATATTAGTAATTCTGCTGGTATGGGATAGGTCAAATATATTGAAAACGAAACTACAAAATGATGCTGATCAGTCAAACCTTATCCATGAGAAACAAATTGGAAATCATAAGTTATGTGAAATCAGCCACACCAAACTATTCCAAACTATGTTCAGATACCAGATTGACATTGGATGGAGGAAGAAATTGACTATTAGGAAGTAGTCGGCACATACTAGATAGCACGACAGTATCAAGGGAAAGTTTTTCCTTTCTTATAAGGAATCTACAAAGAAAAGAAAAAAAGGAATAGCTATGGAGGAATCCACCTTCAAGAGAGAAAAGAAATCCACCTTGCTCAAGAAACACCAAAAAACTCTTCTTCAAAACAGAGAATAAGCTAATTATTCATTCAAATTATCATGATAGAAAATATATACAATGAAACTTTATAGTAAGACAAACTCAGAGAGTGAAAAAGGAGTAAATAATCAAACAAAAGCTATGCCAATGCAATCCAAGTATCCATGTTACTAAAATAAAAATTCCTAAGTATAAAAACAAGCCAGACTTCATGTTTGAATATGTCATATTCATCACAATATCTCTTTCCAAATGTTTGATTATCATGAAATTTAGCTAAAGCTCACTATGTGAGGGTTGATCTGACTGTCATATCGAACTCTATAATCAAACAAAATCAAGTGATAATAAGTTTCTAATGTTGGATGCTGCTAATAAAAACTAAAGTCACATCAGTAGCTGCTCCTGTATCAAATTGCCCAATTCTCACGGTTATCCATCTAAAATTCTACATATAGACGATTCATAGAGGGGACCACATCACATATATGATGCATGGCTCATTTTCAAATGTGAGATGGGCGATCAAAATTAGACAGAATATGCAGATTAAGACTTTTTGTTATGGCAGCATAATTGTTAATTTAAGCATTTGTTTTGAAGTAATTAAAAACATTAAATGCATACTACATTGTCACCTTAATGGTTTTCTTGAGATGTGATTTATGAATTGTATGCATTTACTCAGGACTTGTTCAGTTCAGTATATTTATTTGTTAACTACAATGCTACATTATGTATTTTTTGTAATGCCTTTATCTGTAACTTGTTTACTTCTAACCTTGTTTTGATTGATTAATATGTTTTTCATAGACATATATGTATGCCATTTTTTTATCAACATAAATATTTTTTTAATACTTGTATTGTTGAGTAACCCTATATCCCTTGAACCAAAAAATATATAAAACATCAAATAATCTATCGGGCTCTTGGTCATGTCATACTAAAGAAGACCCAAACAAGTTCATGGTAATCGTTTTAAGCCATATAGTGATTTCAACTTGCACACTCTTTTCCTAGCAACAAACTCATGAAATTACTCCATATAAGTTCCTATAATAGATCTCCATGAAGAAAAGCATTTTTAATATCAAATATCCAAACCAAAATAATCTTTATCACTAGAGAAAAGGTGTTTGGATCGTCAACATCAATTTTTCACCAAACCAGCTTTGAGGTGGTCGATGATGTCATTAGGATCAACTAACTATTAACACTCATTTGCACCCCCATGGTAGATTTTCCTTGAGGAAGAGTGACAATTTCCCAAGTATGTTAGAGTGAAGTGCATCCATCTCATCCTGCATAGCCTACATGCATCCAAGATTTGAGAGGGCCTCTGAGATATTTCTAAGAACAAGTTGCGAGGATAAGGAAGACAAAAAAGCAAAGTATTTTGGTGATAAATGAAGCATACATATAAATTGAGAGAGAAGATGTGCCATAGAGCATTGTCAAGTACCCTTACATAAGGCAATGGGACCAAGACAAAGGCAGGAGGTGACTAGGGCATGACAGAGTTGAGAGGAGTCACCAGAGCATCATCACATTATCATGTGTTTATACCCATTTAAAGGAGGGCAGCTGGAGGAGGTGCAAGGAGAAGTGATGTATGTGGAGTTGAAGGAGGGGAAGGATCAAGCACAATGGTGGGTGAACTGATAGTGGTGTAGGAACAGAGGGAAGCTCCTAGATTGATTCTAACGAAGGGAAAAGGGAAGACAAGAAGGGAGTCCTCAAAGAAGTTTATGTCTACCGAAATAAAATTGGGGCGTGATAAATGACAGTAACATTGATAACCCTTCTGTAGACGAGAGTAACCAAGAAAAATACATCCCAAGAGATTATTTATCCCGCCTAGGGGATACGAGACGGATAAAACAAGTACAACCCGAGCACCCATAGTGAAACAAAGTATATAGCATCTTGAGAGGATAGAAAAGGGAATCTGGACATAAAGTGTGAAGAATGGCATGTGATTGATGAGGTAACAGATAATAAGGATAACAAAAAACAAAGAACTTTGAATGCTCTCTCATCAAAATACACCATGTTATTCTAGAATAGTCATCAATAAAGGTTACAAAGTATTTAAAACCAAAAAATAGAGTGGCCAAAACTAGGACATCAAAATGGATCAAAAGGGTGTACAAGCATGTTATGAATCCTGTTAGAAAAGGAAGTAACATGTTTGCCTAAGGAACAGGACTCACATTCAAGAGTTTGAAGAACCATAATCTTCAAATATTAAGTGTAGCCAAAAACGTCAAGGATGTTATAGGTACATCCAACTTAGAAAGTCCACAAGACTCATGTCCGAAGCCAATCACCTATCCCATCAACATTCAAGAGTTTGAAGACTAATGACCCTAACAGAGAAGCCGTAGTGGTGGTGTAATGTCATATTGAATGGCATGTGTAATATGAAGTTGGTGACTTGACGAGAATCCATGAACAGCACAACAAATATCACTAATATGTCCAAGTATGGCATTGAGAGAAGAGCCAATTTTAGTTCTCAAATAGACTACTTCCCCACCCCCACCCCACCCCACCCCTTCTATCTGCCTCGGCCCCGGTGCAACAATCTAGAGGACGAATTAGCTATCAAAAATTCAAAATAGGTTGATCAACTATAGAGATGTTATTGATAAAATATGAAATATTACAAACTCACCCCTAAGTTACATTTATATGGGTCCCAACAAATAAGATTGAGATGATTTGTGAGTTATTTATTTCTTGTCTTCACATTTGCCTATTTAGCATTTTTATGTTCCAATGAGATGCTTTAAACATGTTCATGGTTTAAAATTTCAAACTGTATCGAAGTTTCGATTTATGATCAGAACAATACGGTTTCGATATCGTGCCATGTTGATATGATTTTGATACTTTTTTTAAATATAAAATATATTAATTAAAAAATATTATTATAAATTTGATTATTATAAATACTTACTATTAGATTAAAGTAATATTTTAAAAATTAAAATTGAGTAAAAATTAATTTAGGATTAACTAAAGTCTAAACATAATGATTAAGATCAAGTAGGTTTAAATTAAATTGAATTAAATTTAGGAGAAAAAAAATCCTATCTATTTAAGGAGAAAAGGAATAAAAAAATTACAAAGGATTTTTTTCATGTGTTTAAGGATGAAAGAAATAAAAAAAATATATGGGGAAGAAGAAGAAAAAATTAATAGGGGAAAAAATCATTAAAAATTAACAATTAAAAAAAATGAAAAAAAAAATGCAGCCTTGCGCCTCCGTGCGGGGCCTGCCTATGTAGCCGCCGTGACAGTCGACTAGAGGAACAAGATGTTTCGCATGTGCCGCTCGGAACGGCACGAGATTTTAAACCATGAACAAGTTATTGATGTCAATTCCTTGATCACTCACTAAGCAACAGTAGGCTTTGACAAACATCTAAACAAATAAAGAATTCCACCACAAAGGAGAAAAATACCAGCTTTTCATGCGGTTTCATAGCAGCAGTTGGAGTGGGTGGAATTCTGACTTCTTCATAGCCACTATTATGTAATCTTATAGTTCCTTCAGGAAGAGCACTGATCAAAACAGAATTAAGCCCATGGCCAATTCCAATTAAATCATCTAAAGGTTGTTTCTTCTGACTTGCCAAAAGAAGAGAATAAAAGCTTTCAACCGGAAAATCTAGTGTGTTTCCATATTCTCCCAACCGTTTATTACGTTTTTCCTCCTTACGCCGAAGTTTATCCATTTGTCTTTCAGATTCAGTTTGTACAGTAACCTGGAAGGAAATTTCAAAATTATTGATGACATGAGGGAAATCAAATGAAGAAAAACCATTGCTGCATCTATTAGGTTACCTGGGTGCCATAACTGGGCATTTTAGGTTGATTGTTTGAGGATATCTTCTCAGACTTTAATATAAACAAACCATGTTGAATCGCATTCACAAGCTCTTTGCGATGCTACAAAACGAGAGTAGACTTATCAAGGACAGCAGAAGATAACAAGATGCTGCAAAAGATACATGCCAAAAGAAAGTTATAACAGCAGCAACAAACTGTTTCTCAGCTACAAGAAGCCAAAGAGAAGAAGCGTGTTGTATAGACAAGTTTGAAACCCCAAACAATAATGACTTCAGAGGCACAGTCAAAGCTACTGTTCTAGACTCATACCATGTCCAAAAATCAAGAGAAATAGAGCCCAAAGATTGTAACAAGAGCTTTGAAAAGTGCAATATCAATAGAGGATTCTCCTTATATCATATACTTATAAGCCCACCAAGTAATGGAAAAGAATATTGACATTATAGGTGTAGGTTACACATAGATCCTGTAACATAAGATACAAGAAAACAAGACACAACCAGTAACTTGGAAAAATATTTCACTTTCTAAGACCATAGTAACCTCATGATTCCCAAACTGCAGTGAGGAGAAGTTATATGTGAAACTCAATATATGGCTCATAGAAGCTACCTAGTTATTATAAAAAGAAAGAAACTATTCTCACAAAGTAATGAAAAGGATCTGACACTATCAATTGTTTATGTTATAATTACTTAAGAGTCAATTCCAAAAATCGTGGAATATAGAATCAGCTAATCAAATCAAGAGGGACCAGTGATAACCAGAAGGATGCAGTATTAAATATACAGGAACAAGGTTGTTTATAGTTCTTACCAATAATAGATCCTGAACTGTTTCAAAGGAACCATCACCAACAAGGTCCAGCAAATCACCAGCTATCTTAAAAAAAAGAAAGTTCAAAGATGTCAAAGACAATATACAAAGCGCATGAAAGATATTGTATATGCAGCACGGACTAATATGTATACATGTTCATTTGAGTTAAAAAACACAACAGAAAATGCACCTCATCGCCAGCTTTATTAGATAGGAGCACACGGCACAAAGCCATTGCAAGCTCATCTCCAGATATTTGTGATGCACCATCATGTTGCACTATCATATCACAAGCATCTTTTAGCCATTTTAAGCTACCAGTTCTTTGGTCAGTAGTTGAATCATGATTAGCAAAGTGTGTGTGACTGTAATGATTGTCATCAAATGTAGATGTTGGCAGAAAATCGCTTGACAAAGGTGTAACATTTTCCGATGGCACATCCAAAACAAAGCGAGAAGGAACCTGGAAACTAAGATCAGAGCCAAATTCAATGGTACTGTCACCACATCCATCTGCTCCAATTTCCTGGGCAACTAGAGCATTATTGGGTGTATGCTGAAGAGCATAAAGCCTCTGAGCTAGAGAAGCCATTTTCTGTACGATTGCATCTTCAATATTGTAACCAATAAGTCGTTGCAATTCAATCCTGAAGAACAAGTGTCTTTCAGAAAATATCCACCAGTTGGTGCAGTAGATATAAAACTAATGGATTTTCAGGTATGCATCAATGAATGCACAGGCTAATGAACTATTGGATTTTACACATCCGAATACTGACGTCTCAGCACATCAAAATAACTATTGTAAATCAGTTGTAGGAATTTGATATATCAGGCAAAAAAATTAAGGATTGAGTTCATAGTAGTTTTGTTGTCTGTATTTCTGGTTTATCAAGTTGGAAATTAAAAAAAAATGATCCTGCATCATTTCTATTCTTTTAACCGTCAGTTTTGATCTATGCAAAATAAAAATGATTAATTATTTCTCCTTGTTATGCAAAATGGCTGTTGATAAGAAAGAAAAAAGCCAGTTCGTTAAGTTCCAAATTCCATTACTATATCAACCATAAATTATGGAGAGACAACATCAAGATGTGCAATAGCAGAGACAACAAAAGAAAAAATAAGATAATGAGTGAATCAGAAACAGTTACTTTTTCTGGGTAACACTCTTGGTCAAATCATTATCCATTTGAAAGTGACCAAAAAGATCATAAGCAGTCTTTGCCACTTCCCGGAATTCCTCTGAGGACACCTCGCCATTTACCATCTCAACCACAGAACCAACAAATTGCCTATATGCTTGATGCAATTCAGCTGAAGCTGCATAAAGAATAGAAAAGGTGTTGCAAAAAAAAAAATGATAGTGAATGAACTCGAAGATACACAACTCCAAACATATGAAGCCTAATAATGAAAAGATGAATAGCTTTTGTCAGTTTAACCGCCGAAAAAATTCTGATGGGAAAAGACAATAGACCAAAACTATCTAGAAATAAATCATGAAACACAGTCTATATACTTGATAATTGATTCAGTCAGGAAACAGGATGGAAAGTCAAGTCACCCAGAAACATCATTTTGTTCTTACATGAAGATGCCCTAAAAAACAACACTAAGTTCAAGAAAGTTCCAAAATGAAACTGATGGAGAACCACTTGGATACTCTTCCTCCTAACGTATTATCAAACATCCTAAGTCTAGTAACCCTTTCCCTTCTCCTTCAACACCATATCCTTGTAGGGACCGTGAAGTATAGATGGCCAAATGCTAGAGGCGGTTGAATAGCAAATTAACCTGAAAATGTGATCCTAAACTACTCTTGCTATTTACTTAGCAAGGTCGCAAACAATTAAGAGCGAAATAAAAGCATTGACACAAATGAACACATACCATTCGCTAATACAAGGTGTTTACATGGTTTGGCGGCCCCCAACACTCCTAATCCATGGCCAATGTTCCGTTGATATAGCACTCCAAGAAAGTCACTATCTTTCTCCTTCTCAGTCAACTATTGGAGGTGGATAACCCCCTTACAAGCTCAAGAATTATAAGAAATAGAAGAGGAAGGTTAAGGGATTACAAAAGGCTTCTAATAGGGTTTAACCAACTCTATTTCTCCAACCTTCAAACCTCCGACGAGCTCCACTTTTATAGCCTTCAACTCCTCTTCATACTCCACTTGGTCTGTCACTGATCTATCGAGGACTGAGAGCCTAATATACAGTAGGGTATCTGACTATATACAGTAGAGTATCTGACTGTTGCACTGCAGCCTCTAATCAATGGCTCTTCCTACTTTCCATCTGTAGCATGAGCCCACTAGATCCAGCATCAATCGATTGATCTACCATCAATTGTCTACCCAATCAACTTAGCACGAATAGAAACATTTTGTTCCTAACTCCTCGACCTGAATCGACTGCCCAATCGACTCAATCATCAATGGATTAGATTCCACATTAATCAACTAAAACAAACCACCACAAACCCCGAACAAGATTTGGAGTTTTAGATTTATAAATCGAGTGAATGTTTTCATCAGTCCACTTATCCACTAGTCGACTCAGCCACCGGTCGACTGTATTCCACATGAGTTGAAGCATAAACCCAGAAGAGGATTTAGGGTTTATCAGGCAAATGAATGTTTCTACCAATCAACTCAGCCATCAATCGACTGAACCAAACCATAAACTCCAAAGTGACTAGGGGTGAGCAAAAATTCGGTTAAACCAAACAAACCAACCGAACCGACCAAATTTTAAAATTCGGTTCGGTTTTTTCAGAAATTTGGTTTTTTTTCAGAAAAATCAATTAATTCAGTTCGGGTTCAATTTTGAAATTTTTTATTCAGTTAAACTTAATAGACTAAATAAACCAATTTTTTCAGAATTTTTTGACCCAAATTTTTATTAAAACGAACCAAATTTTTTCATCGAAACCGAATTTTTAAACCAAATGAATGTCTTACCCTAATTAGAAAAATTTAGTTAATTTGGTTAATTCGATTAAACCGATATTTTTTTGGTTCGGTTTTATCAAAAAATTCGGTCAGTTCGGTTTGTTTGGGAAAAAACGGCTCAGTTTGGTTAAGTTAATTCGGTTCGGTTCGGTTCGGTTCGGTTCGGTTCGGTTTTAACCGAATACTCACCCCTAAAAGTGACTTTGGGGGTTTTGAGTTTATTAGTCTCCTGAATGATTCCATATATCAATTCATTCACCATTCGACTAAATCTAGTTCGTGACAGATTCCATACTACAATAATCCCAATAATAAAGTGTTGCCTAAGTTGAAAGTTAACCTCGCCTCATGCGTACAGGTCACTCGACTCTCATAACTCACCATAAAACCTTATCATTGCAACTTGACTTCGCCCTAAAGTTGTTCCCGTCAAAATTTTCATCTCTCAGATGCACCAGAGCCCTTGACTACTCCACATATCATCCTTTATGCTTCACCTAAGTAGTTTGCCTCCTCTAGCTATTGTCTTCGTTGCTCCTTGATGCTTCTCATCCTACGACACCTCGATCACTTGTGCAACCTTCTCCAATCCCTTAAGACCTTGAGTCATCGAGTTGCCAACTTTGTCCCATCATGTCATGCTCCAAAGTTGCTCCAACACAACTTTAGTGCTTCTCGTCCCACGGTCTCTCGATAGCCCCATTCAACCTTCTCTGATCACTTGCAAACCTCAAAGCCACTAAGTGTCGCCTTGGTCACGCTAAGTCATTATCCATATCATCGTTCGATCTCGTCAAGCACGAGCTCTCCAAGCTTCATATGTATTCTTGCAAATCCTTGCACACTCAAACATACATGTCAAATAACAAGGCAAGGACCTAACTTAAACCCTTTATCCAAAGTCACACTAGACTACTCAAGACACAATTGCACCAACAATCTTGCATGTGCCTAGCAAGGAGCAAGGTGCTTGTCCTCCTAGACCTATCACATAACTCAAGATAAAAAATCTTATGGAGCTTGTCAATTTTCCATCGATACATATCTTCTACAACAACCCGTAGCAACAATATTATGACAAGAGAACTCAGCTATTCAGTCACAACCCTTCAACAACCTCATCTTCAACAACCCGTAGCAACAATATTATGACAAGCGAACTCATTTATTCAGTCACAACCCTCCAACAACCTCACTTTCCTATGTCAATCTTTACTAGCCTCCCTTCCCTCATCATTCTTCATCAATCTTTCTTTTATCTTCTACTACAATTCACAACCTCAACAACCTAACCCCTTTTCTCGATCATCACTGCCTTAACCCTTCTCCCTTCTTCCCCCTCCTGAGCAAGAGAGCAACCCCCCTCAACACATGTGGCATTTCATAACCCTCAATCCACACCCTAGCACACCATGTAAAACTAAGCCTAATTCATTGTCCATTGTTATGCTTCTTGGAAATCTACGAACTTGTTCTTGTTATCTTCTTATCATGATGGCATCCTCATCTACCAATGATTCTAAACCCAATAGTACTATTGAAATCAATATTAAATTCAATGGTCCCAATTATCTCCTCTAAACTCAAGCATTTGAAGTTGTTGTTAGCTCTTATGGAAATGAAAGTCATCTCATGTCTCCCAAATGAGAAAGATGTCACCTACTTAGCAGGGCAAAGTTTGCAACTTACTATTTTTGCATGTCTCTTTCCTTTTAAAGAAATATAGAATGTTGTTCAGAGGATGTACTCATACATGCAAAATGCCTCCCACATATATTAGGAATACGAAGACATCTTCAATTTAAAATAAAATGACCGTTCTATGAAGGAATAATGTGCTACTCTTTAAGATAAATAGGACATATATCATCTATTTTTACCAACCCAAAGATTCTGAAACATCATACAAAGAATCTCGAATGTCTTGGCATGAGTTCTTCATGCATCTCTAGCATGTGCTACCACCCCTTATCAAGTTGTAGCTCAGCTGGACAAATTCAAGGAGCTAAATATTCAAAGATGTAAACATAGAAGTTCTTTTATACTCTCCTAACATTCATTGTGGTCGCACTAACCATCTGTCATAAAATTGTTGAGAAAAAAATTTAACAAGCACTCAATGCAAAAGCTACTCAAGAAACCACCACAGCCCCTTCACCTTCTGAGTTTACTCCCTCAACAACAACAATTGAATATCAATTTATTCAAGTATGAACAATTCTAAAAAAAATTAAAAATGATTTATTGAACTTTGTTATGATTGCCTCCTCTTCGGGTTCTTTCCATCCCTCATTCCATTGTATTTTTCAGGATTTGCCGAGGAAGAGAATATTTGGTGAAGTCTACTACTTAGACAAACATCTCTTTGCTAGGACTCTTTCTACCAAAACCATAACTTTATACCATGTAATTGTTAGCTTGGCCATCCTTCTATATTCAAAATAAGAGATTTTATTAGTATTTCACCAAACTAAATTCCAATGTGAAGCTCTGAGATTGGTTAACATTGGCGCACATCATTTCCTTCTAATAATCATGAAAGTACTTATTTCTCCTTTAGTATAGTTCAATCTCACAAATCAAGTCTAATTTCTATACATGGTTAATTTCATTATTTCTTTACCTTTATCAATGATTCCACATGTATGACAAAATTACATGAAAATTGATTCTAAGGTTCTTGATGCATTCAAAAAAAAACATTTTCAACTTGTTATAATTTGCATGTTGCACACAATTAGCTTTTCCATTTTTTGTGCTTCACAAGACATTATTCACCAAACCATATATGTTTACAACTTTCAACAAAATGGTGTTAGCAAGCATACATCTACTTGATATTACATGCACTATGATGTTTCATATGAATGTACCCAAGCTTGGGAGATGCAGTTCTCACCTAATGTTATCTCTCCTTAATCAGTTACCTCCGTAATCAGGTTGTCTTCTCACCAAAGCATCTTTATCACTCTATTCATTTTCTTGTATTACTTGGCTACCTCTACCAACAAACTCAACCAATGATGCATCAGAACCCATGTCAATCTTAATTGATCTTTCTATCTCCTCTTTTGAAAAGTCAATGTTGAAAATTTTAACACATCACTTGGTGGGAGTCGATTTACAATTTAGTTAACCAGTCGATTATAATAAATATATATATACACCAGTTTAAGGGCGGTATAGACACAAGATCTTAAATTCCTATCAATGATTAGAGATCAATCCCTAGACTTATAAAGTACAACTCATACAAGCATCCCTAGAATCAACCTTACCAAAGAGATTTAACAATATCTGGAAGGAATTAGAATTGGACAGTCTATATTGAGAAGGAAGACGGACTAAGAAGAAACAATTACAGCTAAATGGTACCAGTTTTTACCTTTGTCCCAGTGAGGAATCAGCTTCCGAGCAAGTTCAGGTTCATCGTTGGCCCTAACAGTAGAGGCAAAAGAAAGCAACTATACTCAGCAACAGAAACAAGTCAACCAACCACACCACAACACCACATCGATCTACGCGCGCTATCCACGCAAACTCGTATATAATTGACACGCACAATACACTGTTGAGTTCAGAGGTGGATGGCATAAATCCAATCTACCTTCTCGAGTTTAGGTTCCGTAGTATCCTCTTGCGACAGAGGTACGCCTGATCAACGTCGTAGGGACCCCTGAAAGAACTCGTCAACCGCGGCAAGGGAACCAACATCTTTACCCTTGTCAACTCCCCGTTTCTTCTTCGCCAGAGAGTGAACTCGGACGATCCAGGTGAACTGCCACACGAAGAGGCGCTGTGCCCGACCCGCACCGCTGCCGGACGCGTGCGATCACTGCGGCTAATGTGCTGCGATAGAAGTCCGCGGAGGAATGTGGACGCGAAGAGTTTACGGCGGAGATGCTCTGAAGCAGCGCTTTCTTCACTGCGGCGGATTGCAACGGGAGGAGGTAGTCCTCCGCAGACGCAAAGGAGATGAGGCGTAAACGGTGCACATAATTAAGAATTAGGTTAAGGTTAGAAAATGGTTTAATATTATTCATTTTACTGCATAATTAGGTTCCATATTACCCATTTTACTTTTTAAGTTTCATAAATCGCCTAGCACATTTCTATTATGCCATGATAAATTTATCAGCAATCGACTGCTAACATAAGCAGTTTTTTATGCTCTAGCAAAGATCATTACACAGTTTTTATGTTAATTTTAAAACTTGTAGCTCTCTATTTAGATTATTAAATTCATGTATGAGATGATGATTGTACTCATCGGGATGAGATAAGGAGTATAATGAATTTGATTTGAAATATTTTTGAAATGTATAAAATCATCAGCGAGTTTTAACTAAAATTCTTTGATGACCTTGGAATCTCAAAATTACTTAAAATTAGGATCATTACACTCCTTGTATTATCTTGAGATATATTGAGATCTGGGAATCAAATTCTGGCTAGTAACAAGGTTCCTGTCCTCCCTTATGCACTAGTTACTGTTCGGGCTAGCTAGACTAGCCCCCATGATTTACCTCCTCCGTGTTAGTCCTGGGATGGATTGGCGGGGGTGTTGGGACGAGCGTTTCGCCTTTTGCCACAATTGATTGTAATCATGCACTCAGACATAGATTTCATAACCTAAATTGAGAGATGTAGATTTTTAAAATTTTCACAACCTTAAGATAATTTGACACAAACTCATTAAAGAGTCTAGGTTTGTCATACTTATTTACTAACACCACCAAAAGGTTTCTATGACTCTATTGGTTCAGACCATGTCAAGATTTTGAAACTTTAGACGTTATAAGGTCATTAGCGAATTTTGACTAAAATTTATTGATGCTCTTAGAAATCTCAGAATCATTTTAAATGAAAATCATTACACTCTTTGATGTCTTACGAGTGTAATCATGCTCTAATATCTAGATTCCATAGCTTAAATTGAAAGATATAGGTTTTTTTGAAATCTTCATAACCTTGAGACAATTATCAACGAGTTTTGATTAAAACTCATTGATGACAATAAAATATCTAGAATTCTAAAATCTTGACATTATCTGAATCGGAGGAATCCTACAAATCCTTTAGAGTGTGTTTGGTTCAAGGTTAATGTTGATAACCTTGGTTATCTATATAAGGTTATCAACAAAAATCTTGTTTGGTTTAGGTAATGAGTTGTTCCCGATTAATGGCGCATGCCGACACGTCAGCAAACGGGGCATGCGATCCTGAATTCAATTCCCTCATAAAAGTGAGATTTCCCTTGATTATGGGGTTAACAAGAATCAAGTCACGATCAATCGTCGAGCGCGAACAGCAGCCAGTCATCGAGGGTAAGCAGCGACCGATCATCAAGCGTGAGCCACGACATGGCCAGTCGTCGAGCACGAGCTGCGGAGCGATCAAGTGCGAGCAACGACATGGTTGGTCGTCGAGCGAGAGCAACGAGGGAGGTACCGGCTCAGCGTTACGTCGTTCCTTTGTGCGTAAGGCTCGCGGGGGCCAAAGGTGGCAGGCAGCTCACTGACCATCGAGCACGAGCAGTGGCACGGTCGATTGTCGAGCACGAGCAGCGAGGGTGGTGTTGGCTCAGGATCGTCATCGTTCCTTCGTGGGGAAGGCTCGTCGGGGGCCGAGGGTGGAAGTGGCAGGTAGCTCACCTGCCGTCAAGCGCGAGCAGCGGCACGACTGATCGTCAAATGCGAGTGAGGGCAGTGCCGACTGAGGCGGCAATGGGGGGTGCACGATCGCGTGTGTGAGGGACAAGAACGGCTGGTTTTTTTTAACTTAGATTTTTTATTAAAACTTTGGTCAATTGAATCAATTGACTCCTAGCTATAGTTGAGATAAACTAAATAAATAGCCTAATAAAATAATCCCCAGAAATTTTTAAAATAATAAAAAAAATCTAAAATATTATTTAAATTTATTTATTTATATACATCACCATTAATAATAATAATAGTAATAATAATATATTTTATTTTATTTTATTTTGTTAAACTCAAACAAATAAGTTTTTATTACATTATCTAAGATTGAATCAAACAATATTAGGTTATGTTTTATTTCTTATAACTTTGATTATATGATTACCTGGTAATCACATAATCAAGGTTATGCATGATAACTTAAATCAAACACACCCTTAGTGGTGTTGGTGAGTAAGTATGAGAGGTCTAAATCCTTTAATGAGTTTGTGATAAAAAATTTTAAGGTTGTGAAGATTTCAAAAACTCACATCTCTCAATTTAAGTTGTGAAATTTAGGTTTAAGGGCATGGTTACACTCAAGAGACTCTCAGGAGTATAATGGTCATGCTTTAAAGTGATTCTGAGGTTCCTAAAGCTATCAGGAAGTTTTGGTTAAAACTCGTTGATGGCCTTATTGTAAGGATCTTGAGCACAAAAATAACACATAAGCGCAGCGGAATACTATCAAGATCCTTTCCAGAAGATCCATGCGAATGAAACCATATACTAGGGGTTATGAGAGTTATACTTTTGTTGCATGAGCTACGTTCTCTCGGCAGCAATTTTGGTTCTTGTTGATTCTCAGCACAATCAAGTGTTCGCACATCTTTCGGTATCTACACGAACACGTTCCGTCCGTCTCACGAACTCACAAACTTGGAGAAGAAAATCACCTAAGGTTGTGCTAGCAACCAAAAGAGGGTTTCGGCCAAGGAGGAAGAAGGAGAAGAAGAAGAAGAGAGTAAATTCAAAAATCCAATAAAAAGCTCATTTTTGAAACCTTTTATATTCATCAAATGAATACCAAAGGTTTTTGCCTCTTGATCTTCTTTTCATCAATGTTCTATTAATCCCTATTAATGAGCATCATTAATCCTCCTTAGATGGTTGAGTCTAACCTTGCAATGCTGAAAGATTCCTGGAGGTTCTAGAAAAGTAATTGTAACTTCCTCCTTGTTAGGTATGGGCTTTGGCTCTAGCTCAAGTGGTTCTACAACCAAGGGAAGAGATTCTTGGAGCTTGCCTCAACAACACAAGTCCCTACACTTCCATCATCAAAACACCTGCATCATCAATAATATCTGCAACAACAACATCATTAGAGTTAGAATTAACTACATCACAACACAAAATATTAGAGGAGTCTTGTAGAGTGGCAGAATCATGGACATCCATATCATAAATTCCACAATCCATCTCCTTAAGCACATCAATATCATCAGGGAAACTGACTGGTGCCTTGTGCTAGCATCTGGCTAATGGATGATGCAATCAGGTCTAACAATATCTGTAGATATTGTATTCTTGCATCATTTTACTACTGAAATTAAAAATTAAAAGTGGCTTGTTATTGCATTGTCACTTGTTGCTGATGCTCTTTTAGTAGTTAGATAATATCCTTAAGATCATGTGTTGACAATTCAAGTTGTCTGGGGGTAGGAACTTCTTCACTGAATTCTTGAAATGTCGCCCAAGAACCTGTAAGAATCTTGAGCACAAAAACAACACATAAGCATAGCGGAATACCATCAAGATCCTTTCAAGAAGATCCATGTGAAGGAAATTGTATACCTTTGTTGCTTGAGCTACATTCTCCCGGAAGCAACTTTGGTTCTTGTTGGATCTCAGCACGATCAAGTGTTCACGCCTCTTTCGATATCCACACGAACACGTTCTGTCCATCACACGAATTCACAAACTTAGAGAAAAAACTCACCTAAGGTTGTGCTAGCAACCAAAACAGGGTTTTGGCCAAGGAGGAAGAAGGAGAAGGAGAAGAAGAGAGCAAATTCGAAAATCCAATGAAAAGCTGATTTTTGAAACCTTTTATATTCATCCAATGAATACCAAAGTTTTTTTCCTCTTGGTCTTCTTTTCATCAATGCTCCATTAATCCCTATTAATGAGCATCATTAATCCTCCTTAGATTGTTGAGTCTAACCATGAACAATTCAAAATTTACCTTTCCTCTTCCTTGGTTACTTTGAGTTCACCCAATGATTCTAACTCATTGATCAATCCGAATTGACTCCATGAGTCTAATTCGAATTGGACTCAATCCAATAGTTAGATCCATTCGAGTCTAACTCAATAATCTTTCTTCTTGAATGCACTATCTGTCTTCTTGAATGCACTATCTTGTGCAGTTGAGTAGGGTGCATGTATAGAAGTGGCATACGAGTATTATCATACGATGATGAGTATATTCTTTCTGTGAGACTGTATATCTTTGTATTCCTGTATATCTTTGAGTTACTGTACTTATTATTGATTACGCACTATCTGTCTTATACCCGTTGAGTATTCCTTTGTACTCATCACCCCTGCTTCTATTATTATTTTTATTGTTAGCAGGATTATGATTGGGTCGCTTGGAGAATATCTGCCTGCGCTGTCCCTCTCACATCAAGCTCCGGATTTATTTTCGTACTATGTTGGTTTGTTTTAGCTTTCGCAATTTTATTATTACTCATGTATTGTATTAATTAATTTGTATATGGATTTCGAATTTGTTTCCGATCGTGTATTTGACATCATAAGCCGGGCCGGCTCGTAATTGTATGTTTTGGTTTTCTGGTCATGTAGACCATTTGTATTCTTCATGTTGTTTTGGTTATGTCATTTTATACACTACGTGGTTGTGCATACCTGGGTAGGGTATTTTTATCATCTATTGCACTGCATGGATATAAATACCCATGTGGGGTATCTATATGTATATGTTGTGTGATTATATACCAAAAATTTGTCAACCATTACAGGGGAGGTGCTGTCCATTTTTCGACGGATAAATATACTCCCGGATTTGTGGATTTAGGGGTTTGTTAATTGGATTGGGGAAAACGAACCCTAGGTTTAATTTGAGTTCTTCGTGAACCATTAATTCCATAATTAATCCATATAAATTGTAGTTGATTAGTTTTGTTACTAGTATTAATTTGAAATTTATATAGTCTTCGTATTGATATATATGTATAGGATCCGGATACGAGATGGAACATTGGATCTGAGGATTTCTAGAGCCTTCTACTTTTGAGGTGGGTAGTTCTAACCTTGTCTCTAGTAGTTATTTATCTTAGTACATGATTGATATCCTGATTAGTAATTATTTTACCTTGACTCTACTTGCTTTATTACTTGAGTTTGATACTTTCCTGCTTGTCCTGAAAATGATCTATTTATGTCTATGCAGTCTCATTTGTTTCCATGTCCTATAAGGTGCACACGGGTATGGTGTGTACAATAGGAACATGTTTGTGTTTGTATAGGCATGTAGTTGTTAGACACGCGAGTGACGTGCACATATGTTAGTCCACGGTGTATCATGCCATGTAGTTGCAAACACGTGTGTGTGTGTATATGATATTTATCCTGTGTATTGAGACTTGCATATATGTTTTGTATATGTGGACCCATGTGTGACTTGTTCCTACTTGTTCAACATTGTTGTATGCACATGTGAACATGTGAGTGACGTGTATTGTAGGTGATATGACATGTTAGAAGTTATAACTCATCCCTGATTGGTAAAATATACTCACGTGTGAGACGTATATATTAATTGATATGTCCTGACTGGATGTGACCTTATACATTGCATGTGTATGCATATGCGAGGATGAGAATATTTATATTCTCCTCGTCTTATTGTCGCATGTAGACTAGCGATCACTTCTCTCTTCGGGTGTGAGAGCATCGTAGTCTTGCTATTGTTGTCTATTGATTGACTTTATGTATCCGATCTTTGGATTAGTTGAGATTTCCTCTCCCAGATAGTGATTGTATACTCTGGCTGCTCACGAGGCTACCGTGGTAGAGTGTTTCTCATGCAACCCGTAGCTAAATTGCTACTTCCTGTTTGCCTACGTGACTATACATGGTAGGGCGTTTCCCATACAGATAGGGACCCTGACGTTTCGAACTACCTACGTGGCTATATGTGGTAGAGTAATTCTCATGCAGGTCATATGTTAACTATGATAAATTAATAATAATAATAATATTAATAAATAGTAACTGTTATTGGAGGAATAACCTTATAGAATTTTCGGAGAAGTATTAAGAATTTTTCGAGATTTAATTCTATTTTATATGAGTTTGAGGGGATGATATTAGTTAGGTTTTGAGGTAGTTTATTGAAATATGGATAAGGAGGTTAAATAGTTAGCCTAAGGTTAATGATTAAAGCCTCACTACATTTCTTATAAAACCCTCACTCTCAACCAACTCATCCCTCCCGAAGCTCTCTTTTTCCTCGATTTCCATCGACTACCCAGTTCCCCGATCCCTCTCTGCTAGATCTAGTCGCCGGCCAGGAGTTTGCCGTCACCCGGTCATTGTCGGTGCATCCACAGCCCACGGTTAGGCCATTGGAGGGAGAAGCCACCGTCGATCTCTTCTTCTTCTCTCTTTTCTGCTGGAGTTTGGCTGCCGATCCCAATCCTCGATGATAAGGCACATCAATTTCCTCCGGTCACCATAGCTCCTGCCACACTTCACTGTCGACCACTATGGCCAGCCCATGGCTTGGTAGCGACCAGAGAGGGCCCCTGTTCTTCCTGATCTGACGGTCGCCGACCATCTAGGTAAATTTCAGCGCCACCCATGTCATGCTTCGGCTAGATCTGATTGCTGAATTTTCTTTACTCCTTTGGTGGTTGGATGTTAAAGTTTGCTTTCCATTCTTCTCCGGACAACAAAGATGATTGGAGTAGAATCAATTTTCGAATAGAACTGCTAGATTTGGTTATTGCGGGTCAACCCTAAGGCAAATCTATTTCCTCTATCAGTAGGTTAGTGCCTTAAGATTATGCATTCAGATTATGGTGTTGTTAAGATATTAGTATTGTGGATTCTGTTTTGGGATGTATGGAGATTGATGTTACTGTTTCTGACAATTCTTGATTCGCCGGCGGTTCATTTCGGTGGGTTGGGATGGGCTGGTTGTGCTATCTATGATGATGACTTGTTTGACCTTGCAATTGGTAGTTGGATTGTGGTGTTGGGTTGATAGTAGTGTCGTTGTTTCCTAAATATGAGTTATGATGCTTAGAATTAGATTGCTAGGGTTGCATGTGATTAATGGATTGGGGATAGGTGATATGTGAGTTTAGGGAATGTGTTGATTGGATTAGAGTAGCTAATCTCTAAACCTAGATTGGTTCTAATCAAACCATTAATTAGATGTTTAAATCTATAGAATATTGTTAGTAAGTTATTTCTAGTATTGCTTTAACAATTAAAGTTGTTTTCATATACCTCTATATAGGATCTGGATTTGAGACGGAGCGGCAGATCTGAGGATATTTCAGACTTTCTACATTTGGGTTGGGTACTTCTTATTTTGTTTCCCTAGTTTATTGACTTTAGTGCATGACTTATGTTTTGATAGGTAGTTTGGGATCTTGACTCTAATCTTATTTAGCTTGAGCTTGATACTTGGTGCTTGGCCTTAGAGATAATCTTCTTGATGTCAATACAGTCTCTTGATTTGCTATTCATGTGGTTGAGTAGTCATCTGTTAGCTTTTATGTATTTTCATTACTACAGTTATATATTTTCAGATATACTTGTGATAATGTTGCTTGGAGTTGACTAGATCTGTGATATGATTTATTTATTTTAATCTTGCTCATAATAGCATTTCATTTTATGCATGCTGATGACAAAGTCTCCCTTATGAGTGAGAGAGTCGTCAGTCATATTCTCTGCCCGCTCGATCACTTGGGGTAGTGATGGTTGGAGTGTGTGTAGTATCTCAGGTCATGCTCACTCAACCACTAATGGGTAATGGTTGCATGGAGTGTATGCCGACAGGGACCTCTTTTGATGTAGCTAGATAGCTACTTTACATCCTGTCCACTCGTTCCACTCGAGACTAGTGGTTGTATGGAGTGCATACAGGTGTCATGGTCCTACTCATTCGATCACACAGATGTCTGATGGTTGGAATTGTGAGTAGGAGTGACATTGCATTGCATATGTATTTGCACTTGCATGTGCATTTTGTTGTGGTTTTGCGCACGATTGGATGTGTGTTGTTCTTATACAGTGATATGATACATTCGTTTGTGATATGTTGCTTGTAAAGTATTTATGTTATCGTATTATTGACATGAGTAATGAGTAGTATTATTTCAGATTTTGTATTTCTTTCCAATCACTACTCCATACCTAGTAGATCATATTTGGATTAAGTATTTTCTATTATGACTGTACCATTGTCCAGGATGGTATTTCCTTATTCGAGACTGTATGTATTTGTTTTCCTTACCTTTATTAGTCAAGCACTATTCGGCTTTATCCGCTGAGTTATTTGGACTCACTACCTGTATGTTTTATTTTCTTCAAGTAGTAGCTAGACACTATGTGAGTCGCATGGAGATCCCGTTTGCCTGTCCCACAACACCTCGAGGGTTTCTTACTTCTTCCATTTCGTATTCACATTTCTTAGTTAGCATTTGGGTTGTTCGGACACATATTGTAATAAGATTGTCTTGATCGTTGGATTTTGATCTTGTTTTGAGTTTGTTACCTTGGACAATTACTATTTGGTTGTGTGTGTGAGTCATGTAGGCTTACATTATTATTGATGATTTTAAGTCATGAAGGCTCGTACCCTATTACTCTTTTCTTTTTGAGTGGATTTTCATACGGATGTTATTGTGTAGATTAATTGCAGATATACTTGCGTGGTGGTGATATTTTATCAACTATGTGGTTGTGTAACCTATTATCTGTGATTGTCACAAGGGAAGTGCTGTCTGTTTCAACGGATAAGTATACTCTCGAGGCGTAATAATTTATTTGTATCAGAGCCACAGGTTTTTGCGAAAGTCTATTTATGTGTTTCAGATTTTGTCGTTTGTTTTCGAGTTTTGGGACTTGGCAGCGGCGGGACATCTCCAAGTTGTAGGAAGTAAGATTTTTATTTTGTCAATCTATACTGCTGTAGTACTTATATTAGATGTCTAATAACATGTATGAAACACATTGGATCAGCAACTATTCCGGGCCATGGTCTGGGTCGACCATGGAAACAACCTATTGGGTTGAAGGCACTCGAGCCTGCCCCCAGAGAGGTGAACTTTTCTGAGGATGCGAATGATGTCGAGTCTGACAGCAGCAGTCAGACCCGTCACACCACCATGAGAGGTCCAGGATTATAGTCTTAGGAAATGCCACCACCGATACCAGCCCAGACTACTGCTGATTGAGTTGTTGATAGAGCACGTATACCGATGCTGGATCAATCAGGGAAGGATCGATTCACTCTATTCCACGGGGATTCTGACCCATGGGTTGCTCGTGCCTGGTTACGTAACCTTGAAGGCACCTTTGGGTACATGACCTGCACTTATGCAGAGAAGGTTGAGTTAGTTGCATACCATTTCTGTGACCAAGCTGTTGTTTGGTGGGATATGAAGAAGATAATTTTTGGGGAACAACGTATTTCTTGACATTTATTTCGGGATACTTTTGAGAGGCAGTATTTTCCCGCTCCATTTTGCTTGGCTCGTCGGTAGGAGTTTTTGAACCTCAAGCAGGGTGATGGCACGGTAATGGAATACAATGCAGAATTTAGCTGGCTCGCGAAATTTTGTCCTCATCTTATAGATCAGGACAGTGAAAGGTTGTACTAGTTCACTCAGGGTCTTACATCCTATATTTGGATTCGGATGTCAGGAACTTTAGTCAGTTCTTATCGGGAAGCATTGGATCGAGCATTATTGATAGACTTGACTCAACAATAGGTATCTAGAGAAAAGGAAAAGGATAAGCAGACGTCTCAAAATATACCTTCGAACCAAAATCATCAAAATTCTGGACAGAAACGAGAAGACAAGAACCAGGGCTCATGAGTTACTTTCGGAGGGTTTTCACGATCACAGCGGACTAGTCGATCATCAACAGGATCTTCCCACCCTACCAACAGAGTCAAAAAGATGACATAGTCAGATGTTATAAATGTGGATCCAGGAGTTATATCAAATCAGATTGTCCATTGGATCATACTGTATGTTATTACTACAAACATCCAGGGCATTTGAGCCGAGATTGCACTGTGAGGGCGCAATTGGAGACTACTGATGTAACCCCGCAGAGGGTCCAAACCACTCAGTCTCGATCTCAGAGGGGATCCCAGAAGACTCAGTACCCTCCACAGCAGTAGCGAGTGTTACCTCCACCAGCACAGGTCAAGAGCACACAATGATGCCAACTAGTGTATAGCACCCTGCAACAGTTCCATGCTATCTGGCATGTCTAGCACAGCAGTATGTATCACCTCCACCTCAGCCTTATACAATACCCCAGACTCAGTCTCAGTAGTCTACTACATCTTCTACGATCCAGCCTCTACCTGTGTTAGATAGGCCTCCACCGAACCTGGAGATTGGACGAGTTTATGCAGTTACCAGAGAGGAGGCACGACAGGCCGAGGGATCAGTCTTTCGGGGTATTATTTCAGTTTATTCTGCAGTTGCTGATTTACTAATTGATATTGGTAGTTCACACTCATTTATATCCTGTATATTTTTGGGTAAGATTCATAGACTTCCTACACTCAGATCGCATAGCTTGGCTATATCTCTACCATTTGGAGAGGTACTAGCCATCAATCAGGAAGTCAATGAGTGCCCCTTGGACTTTGGTAGTCATTCACTGATAGTAGATCTTTAGGTGCTTTATATGATCGAGTTTGACATCATTTTGTGCATGGATTTGTTGACTGCTCACTATGCTACAGTTGATTGCCAAGCTAGAGTAGTCACCTTTCGACCTTCAGATCGACCCTTTTGGGAGTTCGTTGGGACTAGAGATGATAGGATTTCTATCATTTTAGCACAACATCCCTGGGACGAGAGATTATTATCCCAGGGTTGTCAGGGATATT